>JBBMOI010000009.1:12485000-12540000 GCA_038088405.1 Porites divaricata
CAAATTATTCTGCTTAGTGCTGCATTTACTAGAGGGGTTTGAGGAGGCTAGGAAAAGGCCACTGGGTCATAAAACAAACAGAAAAGTAGCTACAAAAGACAAAAACTAGCATAGCCGAGTGGTTAGGATGCCTGCCTTTTTGTCAAATAACCCTATTTTCTATTTTTTTTGTTAAAATCCATTCTCAGGTTTAACAAGTGTTCTACCTACATGTAGTTTGATTCAGAATTACCTTATTTTTGGAAACTATATGAGCATTTTGGTTTAACCTGAGAAAATAACTATTTTGCCATCCAAAATTCAGTCATGTAACTAACTGCAACTTACTTGCGTCCTGTCTTTTGGGGTTACCCCTTCCCCATCCATGGGAAAATAAATGTATGTGTTGTGGGGGATTTTATTTAAGGTGTGATCACCACAGCTTGTGAACTTTATCACCTCAACTGGGGCAGTTAAACCTTTTGTTAATAAAATATTAAAATCTAATGTTCAGTAATCGTGTTAAAATACAGTCAATTAACTGGCTCATTAAGATGTGCACCACAGGCAAAGACCCAACCAGTATTACGTCAAAAAAATGTAAACCTGTCTCACATCACTTTTACTTTGAAATTCCTGTCTCTAATGAGATGTGGAAGAACCACAAGCAATGTAGCAATCTCTGGCAGTGGCCACCTGCAGTGTGTGTCTTTCATGCTTTATGGGATTGTGTAGGGGAAGGTACCTCACTTGGAGTGCTCATTTGAGCTTGTGAAGCAAAGAAAATAACTGCGTTTACAGCTGTGTCATTGATATAGAGGTAGGGATTTTGTCAAGCTTGTTTCCTTTGGGACATACATAACTGCCTGTAATAGGGGTGTCCATAAAGAGAGGTTTAGACTGCAAAACAGTCAAGTAAGGCACAGTGTGTACATCGGTTTGTATATTGGTCACGTTAATGAGGATACTCTATAGCCTAATGATGACGATGCTATGGATAAGGATTTGAGATCTTTCAGAACTATAGATGAAAAAAATGGAGTTTTCTACACATCATAAGTCAATGTTTAACCTGGCAATTTGCATAACAGTCATGGGTCAGTGGTCCTGTTTGAAGAACGTTTGGCATTCCAGTCTGCTGCAGGCCCCTTTCCCAGTCCTTCACGCGGCTTTTTTTACTTTTGTTATTCGCCTTTGGTCCCAGGCTGTTTGAATATTTCGCTAAGGTTTGTGAATGATTAACCAAAAAAGAAAATATTATTTTTCATACTGCCTGGGATATGCTTCAGCCATTACTTCAAATATCTAGATAATGTATTAAAAAATCATGATTATGTACTGTGTTTTGAATTCTTACAAGTTCGAACATAAAAGTTAACAAACACCTACACCAAAACTACTGTTTATCATCCTGTTCTGTCAGCAAGCCGAAATCTCATCTCACCAAAATGGGGATCAAGGACGAGGCGTCCACGGTCGCCTCCCTCCCCCTCCCCAGAACACTATGCGTAATAACGAGGTGTACGTGTTAAGTGGGTATCTCAGTATAAAGCAGGGCTCAACTGTTCTTAGCTGTACCTTAGTTATACCGGGAATAAAAAGGCAATTTGAATCTTGACTAGGAACACAAGTGCGCGTTATATAATTTGTTGTCGTAGTTGTAACAAAGGAACATGTTTTGTCTTGTTTTCTTAGGCTCTATTCGATGTCGATGAAGTGTATACATTAGAAGAAAGAATTGAACAACCCCAAGCTAATAAAGAAACACAAGGAACAGGAAAGAAGAAAAAGAAGAAAAGGAAAAAAGTCAACTGTCAAAATGAAAATAAACCTCCTCATGAAGAACAAAACGATGAGACAAATCACCAAAATAGCACGTCGACATCATTTGATGAAGTGGGTCGTTCATCAACACAAGTGACAGGTTGTGAAGGGAAAACAGCTGGTATGGATGTAGAGGGGAGTGTAAAATGCAAATCAGTATCTGTTCAGCCTATCATTGATGCTCAAACAGGCAAGGGGACTATAGCTCCTTATGAGGACTCTTCCGTTTTAGACTTTGTCACACTCAGGGATCCTGGCCAGCAGGACGTTCCCATGGATACACCCGATGAAGATTCTTTGACACCTTCGGCAGAAGCTCTAAGTGCCGCTTTGCATGCTTCTGCTTTTTCCTTTCATTATGATGACGGCCGCTTTCTTCTTAGAGTGGATCAAACTGATGCTTTTTCGTCTGAAAAATGCGGAAGTGTTGTGGCTGTAAAACCAAACATTGATTTAGAGTTAGAGAAGAACAAGTCAGACTTACCAGTTACAGAACTCAAATTAACACAGTCAGTTTGTGCGGCTAACTCTAATCCTGAAGGTGTTGGTAATCATAGTACTTCGTCAGTAGCCCCGCACACTGGCGTAGTCGACAGTAAAGATACAACGGGGTCTCAACTGAGTAATATTTCCAAAGACAAAAATAAGCAGAAATCTGATAGCAGCGACAGCAAAATGGGTTTTCAAGGTGAAAAGAAAAGCGATAAAACAAATTTGGATCTCTTCCCATCAAATATCATGAATTCAGTTGTTAGTGTTGTTGGCGTTGAAGAAAGGGTGTCAAGCACAGCCGAAGGCAGTAGTCACTCAGTAGTCACAGATGGAAAGGGGAAAGCATGTTATGACACGTTACAAGGAAACAGTTGCAGTATAAATATGAACAGCAACTGCGATAATGTCACTGTAGGTGACCGGTTGTTGTTGAAAGACGAAGAGGATATGGTCATGAATGAGCAAAAACAAAAGTCTACTAAAAGGGAACACAACGACCAGTTATATACTTTAATACTAGAGGATTGTTCCAAAGAAAACCGGGAGATTGGACAGAACACCGAGAGCCCATCAAATATTGGGACGACATTGCAGACCGTGTCGATTTTCTCCGACAGTAAACCAGTTATGACCAAGGATAACGGAAAGGAAGAGGAAAAATGTGATTTTGTAGAAGATGGACTCTTACCAAGCAAAAGTGACTCAACTGAAGAAATTGTATTAGTTGGTGGTGGGAAGAAAAAGTCTGAAGATGGCACGACCGAAGGAGGTAAAGAAAAGTATTTAGAACATAGTAGCATAGGAGAAGAAAGGCCGTCCATGCAGGCATTTAAACCCCATTCTGTCGCTGTTCCTTGTTCAGCACTAAATGATACACAGCAAGTGGAGCGCAAATCTATAGATAATAATATAGAAGTTGTTCAAAACGAGGATCAAACACAAATTATCAGTTTTAACGCGCTTTTACAGGGTGAAGCGTGCGATAAAGAGAAACGTTTAAGTAATTTGCAAGAAGTGACCCTAAGGCTTACCGTGGACTCTGATACTTGTGAGGATATCCAGAGACCATTGAAACTCTCATGCACAGACAACGAAACTGATTCATCGTGTGGAGCTCTCACCTTTAGTGGCGAAAATCCTCCTTTTCGCAATGAAGAGGAAGTTGTTTCTTCTCTGATTTGTGTGGATGGCACTTCTGAAATTGAGGGGGAACCCACTCTCGATCGAGCTGCATCAAGGACCTCTGTCGCTTCCGACCAATTAAAAAATTCGCCCAACGAAGCTCTGAAAATACCCATTACTGTTACTAACAACATGGATATGCAAGATGAAGAAAATAGGCTGTTTGATTTTGAAGCTCCAGAAGTCGTAAATTCTGTCCGTGACGTAAATGTGATTAACCTTGAAAGGCAGCATAAGGAGGCTGAGGCGGTACTAATTGATGTAGAAAGTGCTGCGCTAATGAGCAATTCAGATGAAATTCTTTCTCAAGGTGGAAGCGTACGTTCAGGTGTGGATTGTTTTTTGAGTATTAGTGAGGGTCTGTATCTTGGTAGCAGTGATTGTGACCAAAAAACTGTAGAAAGCAGTTCCGGCGTCTGCATAATTGAACCATCTAGAAATGAAGACGAATCACCTGACGATCATAAGTCAAAGGTATTACAACCTGCGCAAAGTGAACCAAGTTGTGGAGGTGTGAAAGTTACTACTCTTTATTCAAATACAACTGAAGCCTCCGATGTGTCAGTTAATTTAGGTATGATCCGGGAGTGGGCTTCGCACAGAATTAAGGCCTTTGACGCTTCAGGGGATAGAGACAGTGTCACCGTGTCTTCAGAAGGCTCTATGGAGTCAGCTTTTAATAATTCACTTAAAGTTCCAGGAAAAGAAAGTAACGCTAAGAACGAACCGACTAGTGAATTGTTTAAGAACCACGCAAACTCGTCAGAAATTTTAACTAAAGACGACAATCCTTCAGGTCAAGGAACGTGTGGGGATTGTCGCAAGGTCATAGCCACGGAGGACACCAGATTGCGAAATGATGAGCCGCTGCAAAATACAGTTTTTGTGACCAAAGATAATGCTAGTGAAGTTGAAAAAGGAGAAGGCGAAATTAGCTCTAATAAACTGGACATAACAGAGGCTAGATCACGTGAAACAGAAGAGGAGAAAACGTTAAACGCTAAAGAAACGCGAAGTGAGGACAATGTAGAGACGCCAAAGGCTAAGAGTAAGGAGACGTTAGAGACTGAAAAGCTCAAAGAAGCGGAAAAGGAAGAGGGTGAACTGTCTTCTTCTGATTCAGATGGCGAGGCTTTTGTAAAAATAGTAGACACACAGAAAGGTGGTCCAAGCTCTTCCAAAAGTAAACTGTTCGACGACAAAACGGTTGCAACGGCGGTAGACAAGCAGCTTCACCCTGCCAGGCGACATTCTTCGAGTGAGGGACATCACACATTAACCATGGAAAGATCACGGTTATTAGCAAGTTTAGGCGGCAAGAGAAGAGGCTCTTCACCCGCCATTGCAAACTCTGATCTCCGAACAAGGCTGAGTGAAATTCGGAGTCAGCGGACTACTTCTGGAAATGCCAAGAGCGGAGCTCCTCGTTTTGAAGAATCTGTGAAGGAGTGTAGCGGTACGGAAAAGCGTTCGAAAAAAGTAAAGGAAAAGGTTCCACATCGCGGAAAGAATGGGAAAAGTAAAGTTAAATGTGGGCATAACGTAGAGGTTAAGTACATAAAACCAAAGACGAGAGAGGCACAAAATAATTCTACCAAGACAGGAAGCGTTAAAGAAGACAACCATTTAGGCCGTCTGTCTAAGAAAGACCAGTTAAAGCAAACACCAGGGTCGTCAGAGAAAGCCCCCCAAAAATCCCAGAGATCTTCACCGTGCAATACAAGTAGTAAGACGGAGAGCACTGGAGGAAACAAGACAGAACGTCACCCTGATGACGTCCAAAGAACTGCTGCGGAATCAGACGGAAAGAATCGTTTGAAAACATCGCAGCTGGAGTCACGTCGAAAGACCAAGGGAACGAGAAAAATCTCAACACGCACTGAAGACTCAGTAAAGAAAGACGTGAAGAATGACAGCACTGGACGGCATACGCCTAAAAGTCACCCCGATATGACTAAGAAATCGACTAGCAAGAATGCCTTGAAAACAACACAGCCAGAGTCTTGTCCAAAGACAACTACATGTGAATTAAACGCTGAGAGTAATTCGTCTGATACCAGGAAAACTGGTTTGAAAGGTAAAACAGGAGGAAGGACACTTCGTAGTCGTGGAACACCTAAATCCTCAAGTGGTTCGTCCGTTGAAAGACCTTTAAAACGTAATTCTATGAACAAGGCTACTCTAAAAGAGCAACCCACATTGGTAAGGCATCCCATGCAAACTCCTAAAGGAACTGTGGAGGGATGCAGGCAGGTTGATAGATCCTGTGGTAGACAAACTACAAGCGAACCTAAGAAGCTCTCTAACGTGAAAGGTGGAAAAAGGTTAGCTGCAACTGATGGTAATGTTAGTAAAGTTGAATACAATGAGAAAGGCAAACTTCAATCGGTGAAAGTTTCGTCACGAACTGTAACAAAAGTTTCAAATAAATCTCTCGTCAATGTCACTTCCGAGGTGAAAGCAAATCCTCAACGTGGTATGGAAATTCGACCTCAGAACCCCAGAAAACGTTGCAGATCTGTAGACAGTACAGAAACGAAACATGGAAAGAAAATGAGAATCGATGAAGTGAAAGACTCTCTTCCTAAATCGTCAACAGTGTCTTCCACACGTAAGCTACCCAAAGAGTCGAAGAGAATAGCCGATTGTACCAGTAACAGCGTAAATGTACCGCCCTGCAGTGACATCAATGTTGAAGGAAGTAGGAAAGTCCCTGCTAATATGGAAAACTTCAAACAAACAGTTCAGCACAAGTGTGAAGGTGATTGCAACGCTGATGGTAATATTCAAGCAAAGACGATTTCCATTGGCCGTAATAAGTGTTTGGTGTTTAAGCGTCGTCATGTGAACCAGTTGTTTGTCAGAGGAGACAACGTTGTCATGGTAGCGTATGCCAAGTGATGCTAGAAAAAGAATCGTCTTTTTTAGTCAGGATAGTCCGGTTTATAAGTTGTTCCCAACAAGAAGGCCGGCTTTGCGCTCAGAGTAGTTTAAAGGAATACCGTTCGATACGCAAGTGGATGGCATCTAAGTTGGATCAGATTGTGTTTCAGGGGTTCATAGATTTACAGATCTATTTTCTGTTAGAAGATTTCTCTCTCGAACTGGTTGAATTTCTCGGAAAAGCAGAACAAATCTATAAATGAATTAATAGACGGCCACTTCATCGTCCATACACTGGGAAGAAGATGAGCAAAACTGGGGCAGTAACAAACTGTTTATCCATCATTTTATTGGGTTCAAATATGGTAGTCACGAGATATAATTTGAGTTTACCCATACCATGGTTTTGCGTTATTTACTTGAATTCTATCAACAAATCGATTATTTATACTATTTATGATAAAAACCGCATGGAAAGAAGACAAATGAGCGACGAATGACTGTCACACATGGTGGGATATGATGTTCACTCGTAACGATTCTTATGATTAAAGAAAGGAAAGGAAGCCTGGATCCATTAATTCATATGAAGAGGCCGTGAGATAGTGATATCCCATTAGTGTAATTAAGGGGGCCATGTCACAAGACTATTGCTGTTTTAGGTCAATTCTGTGATTAAGCTATGACTAAATGCCTTTATCCATACAAAAAATACTCTTTTAGAGTTATGAAGAAGATTTCATCAGGGAGCATTAACCATAATACAGACCTTTAGATTCAAGGACGAGAACGTCTACGAGTCTGACGAATACGAGATTTGACTCAAAGTTTTTTCGCGCATTCTCAAAATATAGCTTCATTTTACCATTTTTCACTAGAAAAGTTAGCACTGTTACCTTTAGTGAGAAGGTTACGCGCTCTCCCGATCGCAAAATGATAAAACTTCCAACATTTGATAAGACCTGATAACTCGTTTTGCCCACTTCGACTTTCTCGCTAAAGAGTGACGACGGCTACCACGTTTTCCCGTCAAATTGACGCTGGTTCACGCGCGAGCAATGCTTAGTAGTAAGAAAATCTCCTACTCGTTGTCGTACTCGTCTTAGAATATCGGATCTAAAGGTCTCTAATAACTTTTTGGTGATTTTTGCAGGCATAGTTAGTGTCGCTTTTCAGTCCACATCCATCCTTGCCATTCGTAGCAACAGACTAACAGGGAACACTTTCCATGCCTAAATATAGTCTCAAATAACAAAAGTGGGCCACTATTTTTGGAATTTAATTGATGCGAAGACACGTTATGGCTCCTTTAAGAAGATAGCAAATATCGTGACATGGCCCTTTTAAGAAGTGTTAATCAAACAGGAGTAGCATGCTTCATCAGAAAACGCAGTTACTGGAAAATTGCTCTAAAGCGCTGGCAATCTGCGTTTTCTATTTTTAAACCGAATTTATGGTCTTTTGAACACTTAATATAGCCTTTAAGGTTGACCGGAACGTTGCGGTAAATTTATCAGAAGTACTGCTAAGGTCCTTGTGAAAAAAGCAAACTCAATTCTTTTGATAGGCAAAAGGTTTTTATTTCCGCCTACGATTACGATTTTGGGACATTTCATTGAATTCTTGGCAAACAATTCGACTGGTTTTAAACTCTTTCGAAACGGTGATAGTGAATACATAAGACGTCCTTCTAAATGGTAACAGTTGTTTGGAAAAAGAAACAGTTTTCTATTTATTGGTAAAGTCATTTTATTTATATGTATTGTGAAGTTATCTTATCTGCAAAGCGAAATGTAAAACATAATATAAAAACCCATGCCGGAGATGATAATGTAAACTGAATTCTCCGTTTTTGTCTTTATCATTTGTCGAAAGTTACGAACCCTTAGGTATAAATTGTAGCGTCTCACCTGTTTACTGATAGTCTTCATCATTACTCACTCTCAATCCCAACAAGGTACTCCGTCATTTTTACATAGTCCAGTGAGAAGGTTCCTGATAAGGGTGGATCCACTATCGCGTAATTTTTACTTGTGTACGCACGTAACATTTCCGCGTGTGAATAAAATAGAGGCAATGCATAAACGACCGCGTGTACATTGTAAACTTAAAAGTTGAGTGAGGTTCAATCTTAACATGATCTACGCGGACATTGGCTGTAAAATTACGCGACAGAAATCAAGACAACAGAACAGATAAAGAGCGAACTATTTCATCTCACAATAATTTTAGGGCAATAATGAATTTGCAAATGTAATGTTTTAGTGGAATCGAAGGCTTAAATAAAAATTACTTTCACTTCAAATGATGTTGGAGTGAAATGGAGAGCGAGACAGGAACCGAGCATGCTCTTCACTACCGCACTCTTTAATTAGGGCTTTTAATTAGAACTTTGTTTCAAAGTTCCTAAAAACACGCACTCAAAATTTATAAAAAATTTGAGAAAGTTCTGCACGTACATCAAAAAAGTTTTATTTGTTTATTCATTCAACCAAAACGTCCGGTTTGAATTTTCGGCAATTTTCAGTTGCAAATAGAGCAGCATTTTCAAAAATTTCCATAAAAAAGGACAACCTCGCGTGACATACCAAAATTTTCAAAAAATTTTCTCGGAAGTTTCCTTTCCATTCAAAGGCTTTGCTCCCGGAATTTCAAGAAGCTTCTGTTGACTGGTTCGCATTTCGGGAATTCAACCGTTCCTAGAATTTCTTGAAACTTTTATAGAAAATTTCTGTACGATTTGCCGCTGTTTCCAAATTTTCGAAAGTTATGGTTGAATGGAAATAAAGCACCCATGGTGTAAGCAGAGGTCCCAGAGCTCCTATATTTCCTATATTTCCTATAATGTTCATAGGATCCTATAAAGAGCCTATATTTCAGTAAATCCTCCTATATTTCCTATATTTTACTTAAATTTTTTAACATGAAAAAGCTTGTTTTATGAATAATTTGATATTCATGTGACATATAATTTTTAATGAATCAACTTATTGTGGGATCCCTGTGTTCCAACTTGAGAGGCCTGGTTTCACAGCTAGCATCGTGTGCACATGGTCCGGTGCAATGGAAGATTGTGCAAGCAACTTCTACATTTATCTTGATTTAAGACAGATTTGTGCCGAACATTTTGAAGAATTGCCAGTACAGATAAGAAAAGAAGAGATTCTAACAATCCATGATTTAAGATATGTGGTTGTAAAAGAACTTGTGAAGCATTTTGCCGAGGAATTTCACCCTTCGTTTTTAGTCAACCCTAAAATCAGGCCGGCTCTGGCTGAACCAGAGCTAATTGGGTCATTGTTTTACGACTGTTTGGAACTAAATCTCAAAAACAGAGAAGAATTGATTAACCTTTCACAGCTGAGCGCATTTTGCACGATATTTCCACGTTTTGGAACTGACTGGTATCTCGAATCAACTGGAGAAAGTGACACTGACACGATAATTCTATCTGATGATGACCATCCAGATGTTGTGTGATTATTGATGTGCATTGTTATGTTATTCAAGAGTTTGTCACTTCTTTTTATTTTGCTGATATGCTGTTTTATCATGCCTGGAGGAAAAACAAATTTTAAAAGTGATTGGCTTTTAAAAACAGATGCTCAAGGAAATAAAATTTCAAGTTGGTGTAAGCCAGTTAAAGACAATACAAAAACAGCACATTGCTTTATTTGTAATAAAACATTCCGTTGTGATAATCAAGGTTTACAACAGGTTTTGCAGCATGCAAAGACACAGCTGCATGTGAAACTGGCTGGTAGTATAATTTGTGGCCAACAACTTGTTTTTACGTCAGGTCCTCCTAACAACAACTCAACATCAACAGCTGCTACCTCCCAAGAAACTGATGTGCAACAATTGAAGTCAACTGGAAATCTAACTTGCTTCTCTTACAAGGATGAATCTCTTCGAGCTGAACTTATTTGGTCACTGAAAGTTGTAAGCTCTCACTACAGTTATGCATCATGTGATAACATAAAAGATACATTGCATGCCATGTTTCCAGGTAAAATTCCAGATGATTTTTCGATGAGCTCGTCAAAGGTTTCTTATATGGTTTCTGAAGCTACAGGACCTCACTTTAAGAAGATTGTTGTTGATGATGTTTTGAACTCCCAATCCATGTACACCATACATTATGATGAAACCACCAATGCCCAAATTCAGAAGCAACTTGATATAAAGATAAGGTTCTGGTCTGTAGCTCAAGGAAAAGTTCAGGTTCATCATCTTCAAAGTTACTTAATGGGGCATGCAACTGGAGCACAGTTGTCCCAGAAACTGATATATGCTATCCATGATAATGGGCTAACCCTAAATTGTTTGCAAATGCTAGAGAGTGATGGGCCAAATGTCAACAAAACTGTCTGGAATCTTGTAAATGAGCAGGTTTTGCAGTTGCCTGAAAGAAATCATGGTCTGATTGATATTGGAACTTGTAACCTTCACATATTTCATAATGCATTTGCTAAAGGCCTCCATGAATTTGGAAATGAACTTTCTGAACTTGTTATAGACATACATACATGGTTTAAATTGTCTGCTGCAAGAAGAGAGGACTATCAAGAGGTCCAAGAAAGTCTAGGTTTACCAAAGAAATACTTTCTGAAACATGTTGACAGTAGATGGTTAACTCTTCAACCAGCACTACAGAGAATTTGTGAACAAATAAAGGGACTTGAAAAGTATTTTTCAGAAGAGTCAAAAAAAGATGCTAAAGTGCAAAGCAATCCTAGATTTATTAGGATAATGAGACAGCTGAACTCAAAGGAGACCTCAGCAAAGATGCATTTCCTGATTTCTGTTGCAGACATATTTAATTCATTCTTAGTCAACTTTCAAAAAGAAGAGCCACTTATTCATATTCTATATGATCAGTTTGTGTCTATTTTAAAGATGTTCCTAGGAAGATTTATCAAGCAAGAAGCTTTGAATCAGACAGATTTGTTAAAGCTCAATTTGGATTCTAGTGATATTCAACTTGGTGACACTGGCATCGAGATTGGAGAGGAAACCCGGAAAGCATGTGCAAGTTTATCAGCAGACAAGAAGAAGATGTTTACACTCGGAGTGAAGTCATTTTTCAAGGCTTCTGGGAAGCATCTGTTAAAGAAGTTACCACTTGATAATGCAATTCTGAAGAAGTGTAGAGTGCTTAATCCCTTGAACCG
This sequence comes from Porites divaricata, assembly GCA_038088405.1. NCBI lineage: Eukaryota > Metazoa > Cnidaria > Anthozoa > Scleractinia > Poritidae > Porites > Porites divaricata. Next base: position 12,496,535 of record JBBMOI010000009.1, read on the forward strand.
TTCAGCAGATTGGTCTTCTAATGCAATCAAAGGCTTGGCTAGAAAGTTGCATGTTGATGTCAACATCACTACACTTTGTGATGAATGGAAATTGTACCAACTAGATCAAATTCCAGAACAATGGAATACTTCTGAAGAACAGCCTGAGAAACCAGCAAGAGTAGATGTATACTGCAACAAAGTTGGTACTTTGAAAGATGTCTTTGGTGAAGTCAAATATCCTCAAGTTTTTAAAGTAGTTAAGTCAGCACTAATTCTAGCACATGGGAATGCTGATGTGGAAAGAGGTTTTTCGGAAAGTGGAAAAAGTGTAACTAAAGAGAGGATAAGGTTGAGTGAGTCATCTATCAATGGTATTCGTTCGACTTCTGATGGGATGAAGGCCTTTGATAATAATCCCAGTGCTGTGCCCATCACCAAGGAGCTCTTGAAGCTTGGACGATTTGCTCATTCAAATTATGTTAAAAGACTTGAGGAAGAGAGAAAGGAGAAAGAAAAGAGAGAACAAAGAGCTGCTTTGTTAGAGAAAGAGAAGAAGGAACTAGAAAAGCAAACAAAGCAACGAGAAAATTTACAAAAAAAGGGTAAAGATCTAGAGAAAAAAGAGACTGAACAACAACAAGAAATCGAAATTTGCAATAAGATCTTGGAGGAAGCCAATCAAAAATTGAAAGAGGCTTTGAAGAATAAAGATTTTAAAGAGGCTGCTGTAGCTCAAGCAATGCTTGAAAGTGGAAGAAAGAAAATTGATGATGCAAATAAACTTATCATGACTACAAGAGAAAGGCAGAAAAACATTTTGAAAAGAAAAGATGGACTACTTAAAAAACTCTTGACTGCAAGTAGTTCACCAACTAAAAAGAGAAAGATTTAAGAGCTGGAATATTACAAAAGCTGAATGCCATCATCAAAGTTATGGCAGATCTAAAAAGAAAGAAAGTTCATCTACTTTTTAAGTCTAAACATTCAGTGTTATTGCAAAAGTTGTGACACTATATTTTTATTAAGTTGTTAAATCTGTAGTTCAGTTAAAGACTCTACATCCTTGTTACCTATTGAGCGCGTTGACATTGTAAGAGCAATTTTCACAACAGTTTTGGTAAAATAAATGAATAGTTTGTAAAATGTTATGAATTGTGTATTTCTTTTTCACTATTTACTTAATTTGAGCTATATAACCTCCTATAAAGTTCCTATATTTTTGCTAAAAAATCCTATATTTTCCTATATTTAGTACTTAAAAGTCCTATATTTCCTATCAAATTAGCTCAAAAAGTGGCTGGGATGCCTGTGTAAGGGATCCCCGGGAACTGAGCGTATATGAGCAATTTGCAGTATTAGGAAATCGCTGAACTTTCCGGCATTTTACTACCTTACGTCAGCATTTAGTACTTGCGGGCGTTTTGGGCTGAGAAGTCATCATTTCCCAACGAGTCCGTGCGGTCTTTGTTAAAGCAAATCTAAGCTTAGTCTGGAATACTAACTACTTACTGTAAATACTTCTTCATATACGCGTGTGACTACAAGGATTCCTCCTCCCTGCTGGGGCAAAAACGTACAAATTACCGTACATTAAAACCTACTTTTCCACGTGTCCACAGGTTCTGTACGTTGAAAAGTGTATATATTCACGGCTTCAGTCAAGAAAGCGGGAAAGAAAGGTGATCACGTGGACTTACGCTACGACACTAAAGTCGACAAAATTTGAGCTATTATTTGAGATACAATCAGTCTACCGTAGCCTTTTTGGCAGTATTTTACTTTTTTCACTTTTTCCAGATACTGTGGAAGCACGGAACTCGTATTTACTTCCCCCCTTCCTCACCTCTTCCTCTCCTGTCCTCTCCTCGAGCTCCTCATCAGCTCCCCGCTTTTTGCTCGACAATTCAACTGAAGCTGTATTGAATAACTTCTTGCCCCACTTAATCAAAGTGCAGAGGGATATTATGTTCCTCTGGGTCACGCTTTCGTTAAAACACTGTGTTAGCCGCAGGAGGATTAGCTCAGTCGGTAGAGCGCTTGGACTGCAAAGCGGGAGGTCGCGGGTTTGATTCTCGGGGCCGGACCAACACTCAGGGTCTTAAAAACGACTGAGAAATGAAGGTGCTGCGTTTGCCCTACAAATGGCTAGAAGTTCGTGTGGCTCGAATGACCACGAAAAATGGCAGTCCCGTCTCCAGTAGGCGATGTAAACTGATAGTGTTCCCAATTAGTAGTTTCGTGCTAAATAGATTGACATTAAAATAAAGTGCATTTTTAAAAAAAAAACACTTGCTCTTCAGGCTACTATTATGGCTCCTGATGGCCAAATGGCCCCTGCTCTTAAAGATATTCCCTTTTTGACGGGTTCCTCTACCTTCAGTTGATCCTCTGCTTGACATGATAAGTTGCTAAAACATTGTACGTATGTGTGCTGAGTTAGAGAGAAATATAAAAAAGTTCTCGGCTTCTTTCACATATCGACACATTAACTGATTAAGCGCGCACCTGCGATTGGCCTAAGGGCCTGTTTACAAAGAGAGTGGGTTACCCTAGCGAGCGGTTTAAAGTTAGCTGTGGTTTTTAAATTACGACCGTTTACGAGCAGTCAGTTTTTTTGGACCGTCCAGCAAAACGCTCGAGACACGCAAATGACCACGCGCGTGACTGAAGAACACGTCGTGTGAAAAAAGAAGAAATGTGCAAGTGCTGGGGTAACCCTCTTTCTAGGGTAATACTACAGAGTTACCCCCGCCTCCCTCCTTGTAAACAGGGCCTAAGACCATGTCCACACGAACCCGGACAATTGTGTTCAACCAGTTTTCAATGCTTATAGGAAAATCCAGTCCTATATTTTTGTTTTCCTTTTTTCTCCTGCAATGCAGAGCGGAATTATGAAATTTACTTTCAATAATAAATTTCTTGTCGTCAAACAACAACAACAACATCATCCTTATTTCTATAGCATTTTCAATATCCCTTTTGCTGCAAAACGAAATTAAGAGGTCATTTCAAAGGAAAACAATAGTCTAAAGAGTAATACCTTTCTCGTTTTTGAAATAAACGTTACTGGTAACGTCTATCGATCTGTAAACATGAAGAAGGCTGGCCTCGTCAGTCAAAATATTGCTTCAAAAGTTGAATACGCGTTTTTTCAACTGGGAAGTTAGGTTTCTTGATGCTTTGTTTCTTACCAGGTGATCTGTGACGTCACTGCGGGGGCCTGGGGAAAGAAATTTTAATGCCGTATCCCACAACCCAACGCGCGCACCAATTCAATTCAATTCAATCTGTTCCCGTCAGCTTTGGTTTATGGGATACGGCATTAAAATTTCTTCCCCAGGCCCCCGCAATGACGTCACAGATCACCTAGTATGACTTGAAAAGGTATCCAGTCGACGGTCTTCCACCCCGATTATGGCTCACCCGGGAAGCTCGTGCGCGAAACTAACGCGCCAGAGGACTACAGGTCCTAATAGAAACCAATATGGCGACAACAGACCGAAAACGTGTGACAAGTGTGTAGTTAAATTGGACCCAAAATGACATTATTTGGACTCCAGGAACTTCGGATTTTATCGCCATCGCCGCTTTAACTCATTCTTTAACACTTGGCGTCATTTATGGCTTAAATAATCACGGATGTGGCATGGCAGAAGTCGTCAAAATCTTGTGAGGTAAGCTTAAGCTTAAGTTTATGTTAAAATAGCTTAACCTAAATTTAAGGCTATTTCGCAGAAAATGTTAGTCTTATAAGCACGTTATATTTAGGCAATGGTGCTTTAAGAATAAAGCTTATGTCTTAAATAATGAGATAATTCTAGGTGTGCTCTTCCCGGACTTAAGCTTATAACCAACCCAGTCTGATGAAACTGGTTACGAAAGGCCAGATTCATCAAAGATATAATAAAAACAACGGGGCTCCATCAGGTTATGTTAGTAGCTCCCTGAAATTGTGCGCAACCCCTTGACTGAAAAAAAAATTGCTGTAACGCCTTTATTTATTTGCAAGATCAAAATGCTGGAATGCTACTAATAAACGTTGTACACCAAAAACATGAATACATCATGTAAAAAAAAAAAACAAAAACATATAACAGAGAGGTATAGCAGGCTTCATAACCATTTCACTTGACTGCGCTTTTCACAAGCACATAAACACTAAAGTTAAAAAGTCACCTTCACAATTGCGTTTTTGCTGCCATCAATCATAATTATGATCACAAGCAACCACAGGTGGCCCAAGCTCAATATGAAAGTATGTGTAGTTGCATAATTCTCAAAATGGCTGTCAACATAAAGGATTTATATGGGAATTCAGGCTATAGACTCGAGAAGATACATACTCGCATGAATTTTTCAATCAAGGATGCTTTCACTTATTTAATTGGTGTCCTCTTGCTTTCTGTGTGGTTCTTTTTCCTGATCTGTTGGAAACTCGAGATATTAAAAGAAAATTGCTTAAATCACAACGGGTCGGGAAATTTTTTTTGGGAGGGGGGGGGGGGGTGGGGAAATAGCCACACAGGAAGCAAGAAGACACCAAGTAAATAAGGTGAAGCGTATTTTATTGAAAATTCCTGCAAGTATTCCTGTAGCAACATCGTAGTTGTCACAGTTATCTCAGATTTTTCATTCTTCCCAGTCATCCCAGTTATCCTAATCAACTGAGTCATCCTAGTCACCCTACTCATCCCAGTCATCCTAGTCACCCTACTCATCCCAGTCACCCTAGTCACCCTAGTCATCTCTCTCATTCTAGGTTTCCCTTTCATCCCAGTCACCCTAGTCATCTCAGTTATCTCATCACCCCATTCGTCCTGGCCACCCTAGTTATTCTATTTTCTTTTTTTATCACAACCATCCCTGTCACCCCTGTTATCACGGTAAACCAGGTCATCCTGTTCATCCTAGTCGTGCCAGTTGTCCTAGTTGTCCTTGTCATGCCAGTCAACCTAATAATCCCAGTTATCCCAGTCATCTTAGTCATCCCAGCCATCCAAGTCATCTCATTAATAGCCATCCCAGTCATCCTGGTTATCTCAGTTATCCCAGTAACCCTAATCATCCAAATTATCCTAGTATCCCACTTATTCCAATCATCCTAATCATCTTATTTATCAACACTGAACACATTTCTGATACTAATGAAACGGGAGCCCACGCTCACCCCATTCCCCTAGCAAGTCACCAACACTCCTTCTACATAACACAAGATATACAATTCTGGGTTTAGCAGCAGCCAAACTTACTTGTTACAGTCAATGAATCCAATGTGATCTTTACGAGCACAGGAAAGTATAATAATATCCTTCTCCCCGCCTTGAAGCATCAACTGTTGATATCCAATGTGAAAGAAGAGAGAAAAATAATTTTACAATAACTGAGCGATTTCTCGCGCGTTGATTGGTCGAGAGCTATGGTCGATAAGGCATACAGCACGTGGAAATGACGCGATGGTGGTGCAGTTTGCTTTCCTCTTTCTTGCACGCGCGGTTTTCCGTGAAATCTCAACGGAAATGGACGCCAGAAACTGTCAATCATATTGATCAATTATTGCAGTGACACCAATCCCCTGACGCTCGTGGTTTCACTTGAATTTTGAACATTTCGACCTCATTTGCATGGTCGATAAGAGTACAGACTATGGAAAATTGTTGTCGCTTAATTCATTTTTAGACGTTTTATCGCTGACCACCCGCTTTGAGAAGAAATTCCACTTTGTGGAGCTACCTTGAAGAGGGTCTGGATGGGTGGGTACAAATGTCAGTTGTTAGTTAAAATTTTGGCCATTTGTCAGTTGTCAGTTAAATTTTAGGCTTTTTGTCAGTTGTCAGTTAAATGATTATTAATGATTGACTATGAAACCAATTTGTATATTTTTCATGCGAAATTAAGGTACATATAATGTAAATTAGACGTTAAATTTGAAAACTGATGCAATAGGGCCTTACTTTTTATCAGTTTTGCTATTGTAAGCATTTCAAGTGGTCCTCCATTTCTCAAGTCTTGTGTTACTCTCCTCCACTCGAGCGTTTTTGCTGGCCAGAGTCCAACATTTCCAACCATGACACCAATCAAAATTTGTACCTTCAGAATATTGTATTCCTGCCAACTCTCACTCATTATGCATGAGTCTCACGGCTGTGGACTAAAGACATCGATCTCACGCATCAAGGACAATTTCTCACGCTTGACTCGCAAATCCGGACAAATTATTCTTTAACACATGATAAATAATGAAAATTCAATCCTAAAAGGCGTTGAATGATGACTTTGTGTCCTTGTTTGTGTTCTAACGAAATCAAAGCACGCTAAAACTGTCGTCTTTTAAGTAGCTTCGGAAGTGCTCAAACATCTTCGGACCATCGGTGGACGTTTTCGGCAACGTTCTGAAGTCTTCGGAAAGTCGTCGGAAATCTTCGGAAGACAAGCCCACACCATATTTCTACTACATTGCTATGTTAGTGATAAGTACACACTCTGTTCTGTGGTTTATTGTTACCTTATATAGAACCGTAAGCATTTTGCACTTTATTGTTACGTCGGTGATAAGCACCCACTCAGCTTTGTATTTGATTGTCACGTTAGTGATAACCGCACACTATACTTGTACTACTCTGTTACGTTAGTGAGAAGCGCACACTATATTTGTAGTTTATTGCTAAGTTAGAGATGAGCGCGCGCTCTGTTTTGTATTTAATTGTTACGTTTGTGATAAGCGCACACTATATTTGTACCTCGTTGTTACGTTTGTGATAAGCGCACGATCTCTTTTGTGTTTTATTGTTATGTTAGTGAAAGGCGCTCACTATATTTGAACTTTATTACTACGCTAGTGAAAAGTGCATGCTGTCTTGGTGTTTCTTTTTTACGTTGATGATAAGCGCACATTCTGTTTTGCGTTTGACTGTTACCTTTGTTATTAACGCACACTATATTTGTACCTCATTGTTACTTTCGTGATAAGCGCACGATCTCTTTTGTGTTTTATTGTTATGTTAGTGATAGGCGCACACTATATCTGAACTTTATTACTACGCTAGTGAAAAGTGCATGCTCTCTTTGTGTTTTTTTGTTACGTTAACGATAAGCGCAAGCTCTGTTTTGTATTTGACTGTAACGTTAGTGATAAGCGCACACTATGTTTGTACTTTACTGTTTCGTTAGTGATGAGCGGACGCTCTGTTTTGTATTTGATTGTTACGTTAGTCATAAACACACACTATATTTGTGCTACATTGCTTCGTTAGTGATAAGCGCGCGCTCTGTTTTATGTTTTATTGTTAGGTTAGTAATAAGCGCACACTATAATTGTACACCATTGTTACGTTAGTGATAAGCGCACGCTTTGTTTTGTATTTGATTGTTACGTTTGTGATAAGCGCACGCTATCTTTTGTCTTTTATTGCTATTTTAGTGATAAGCGCACACTATATTTGAACTTAATCATAACTATAACAAAATTGTTAAATCTGATTGGATATCAACTGCCCTGATTTCAGCCTTAATTGGACAGTTTAATAGGACACTAAGCGTCATGCCTAAGTAACTGGACAGTAGGCGCCATCACGCGAGCGCTTAAATGGCTTTTTTTTCACTGCTAGTAAAACAAAATTTCGAATTTCTTGTGTTTTGATTTAAAAAATAGCCTATTATATCACAAATTTTGTTAATGTTATGATTAATTGGTAACAGAACTTCGTGTCGTCCAATTCGGTCTGTAATCATACTCGTGATTAAACAATCACCCGTATGATTACAGACCGAATTGGACTCCACTCAGTCCTGTTACCATTACTTATTACTGCGTCAGTGATAAGCGCACGCTCTCTTGTGTTTCTTTACTACGTTAGTGAGAAGTGCACACTATATTTGTACTGCATTGTTACGTTTACTTATTGATCTTAGAGAGATATGCTTATCGTTCCAGATGGTCTTCAGTCTCGGTAGTGTCGCTGTTGTCTGTGCAATTCTGGACAGGTAAAAAAACGCTAGTTAAAGTGGTTTGGGCATGTATTAAGATCAGGAGGGCTTTCCAAGACAATTTTACAAGGAACAGTGCAAGGAGAGAAAAATAGAGACCGACAAAAGAGGAGTTGTGGGAATAATATCTATGAGTGGACAGGGTTGAAGTTTTGCAACGCCCTAAGAGAAGCTGAAAACAAACTCAAATAAAGGGAAAGGGTTGCTGGGTCCGTGGCGCCCCAACGGTCACCATGATTATGAGATAGGTGCAGGTGCGGATGCAGGTACAGGTTACGTTAGTGATAAGCGCACCGTCTGTTTTGTATTTGGTTGTTGCAAAAAATGATGTCATGTGTCGTACTATAAGTTATGACGTCATCTTCCCGATCAATTCTCAATATTTAAAGACGTGGGGGGTTGACAGCCCTGCATGTACCCTTTGGAAAATTTAAATTCTTACATCAATAAAAGAATCTTAGTCTCTAGCACATTTCTACGATCTCAGAAGAGCCTTAAGCTTACGTTTAAGCTAACGTCCGGGCCGACGGACTTTTTGTGCTTCTTTACGTCAAAGCTTGTTTCCCGTTGCTGAAGTAGCACATTTTTATACACGTAAAGGAGCTAAACGACGACGAATAAGCCACCAGATGGTTAACCGTTTAAGCCACGGTGTTGAAGTTCAGTACAAACGGTGAAATCACTGTAAAGTTCAGGTTTTGAACAAGCACGTTTTTCAGGCGCCATCTTGGTTGATTCTCGGTCCCAGCTCTCATTCATTAGAGGGATTTAAAAGTTATATCACGTGAACAACCTGTTCTACAGTGCATTAGAGTTTTTAAAAAATAGTTTGGAATAGTTTTGATCAATTTTATCTGTGCGCTGTTTTCAATACTGCCCATGCAGGGCTACCGTAAATGATCGATAAAGCGATGATCGATAAAGCGCCGCAACTTTACCGATAATAATGATGATGATAATAACGATGATAGTGATGATGGTGGTGATTTTGATCCGGGGTGCGTTTCTTTACTAAATTCCAAGATCAGATCAAAAATCTGGATCATTAAGTTTTTTCGTTGAGAAAAGAAACGCTGTATCCAAAAAGGGATTATTTTTCAATCATTTCTATTTCGGCGGTATCCCGGAGAAAGAATAACGCGGCTGCTGACAACTTGGTTGCTAGTTTGCTAATCTTTCATTGTATTCTGGACGGTTAGCTTTAGGATACTGCTTTAGAAGGGCCAAATGAAGACGAGTCTTGAAATAAGATATGTATTGGAAAAGGAAATATAGAAGTCTTGCAAGACGCGCTGGCGAAGCTGAGTAGCAGTATTTTCTTTGTAACTAGAACAATGCAGGTCCTGTTTGTATTGCGATCATACCACCTCGATAAAAAGGATAAAATCCATCGTTTAATCCATGACTCTGGTTCAAAAGTGGCCGTATAGGTAAGTCGTCTTGTCAAAAAGCTGAGAAATGTATTAAAATTACTTCGAGTTACCGCTGGCAATGTTCACTCTTTTTGGATCCGTAGTAAAGAAACGCTTCGGATCATGTACCCAATACAATAATACAATAACCTTTATTTACGTGGTCAATGTTCTTAGCTAATTAGCTGCTTTACAGACATGCCACTAAAAATAAATAAATAAACTAGAAATAATAATAGAAAGAGAAGATGTCTCATAAAAACCTATATAAAAATATATCTATACAGTTAAAAGTTATTAAAACCAAGAGTAGATCACGAGATTATTATTTACATAATAATGTTAAAGCTAAGCAAAATGTATTTACATGTATTTGCACGATTAAAGTGTAAAATTTGAGAAACCTAACACAGACATCAAGTTCTTAAATGTTCCGATGTTATTAGCGGCCGGAAACTGATCCTGAAGAGTAAAGTATCCGGGTTTGGATATAAAGTATCCGGTTTTGGATATAACCCGTCGCCGCTTATTAGTACTGCGTGCATGGCTCACGAAGGTCTTGATGGATCCTCATTCCCCGTGGCACCACCGTCGTCATGATCATAATCATCATTATCATCATCATCATCGTCGTCAACATCATCATCATCATCCATGATGATCATCGTCACCATGAATATTAACATCCAAGGGTGCGTTTCTTTACTAAAATCTAAATCTGGATTTTTAATCCGAAAACGGATATTTCGTTTCCTTACTAAAATCCAAAAACGGATCGCGGATCCAATTGATCCACAACGGAGGTGGATTCTTTGGATCTTACACAAACAACGGAACTGAACCCAAAACGATGACAGCCTAGCCCAAAAATTTAACATAAAAAGCAGCTGTCTATCAGCAGCACAAGACATCAATTACCTTTTCGTTTTTCTAAACAAGCAACGACATGTTTTTTTAGAAAAACATCAAGAAGTCAAAGAAAACAAATTTGGACAAAAGAAGTAGTTGCGCTTCTTCTTTATTACGTTACCTTTACTATGTAATGCTTTCCTCGATTCTGCGTTGCAAAAATGATACCCCTGCAAATAGTTCTGACCACTTGTATACTACAAGCTTTCATATCGTTCCATTATTTTTAATATAAGATCACTTTAATGTATACTACCTATTAAACTCATAAAATCTTTATTACATTACATTTTAACCCTTCACCAAATTAATTTCACGAACGTTTTATTTTGCAAGCCTGCAATTTACTTTGCCAATGTAATTAAACACCGAACTGTGTCAGCTTCACTGAGATGAGAGTGTTGCTTGACATGACATTTCCCATCCTCGTCCCCAGAGTCCATCATTTCTTGGTCACGTGGTCTTGAACAAATTAAGTCGAGTGGCTCTAGAGACGAGAATGGACAATTCCATATTGGCAGTTTCGCGTTGAAGAGAGTGTCGGTGTTGTCTCGTATTGTTCTTGGCCTATCTTGCCCGCGTTGCCCCGCAAGAAAAGTTCTCTTTTTGGCCACATAATAAATCTTTTATTTCCCGCCGGTTTGTTCGGTCTTCCTGGCTTAATATTGGCGTCGTTCTTTTTCTTGAAGCTAGACTGTTCACAGTCTCCAATTTTTCCGTAAGACCGTCGAGATCGAGCTCTATTTGTTACGGTCCGCATCTTGGTTTCTGATATGTACCGAGCGGGCGGGCGTCGAAAACAAGATGGCGGCCCGTAACAAATAGCGCTCGATCTCGACGGTCTTACGGGAAATAGGGGGACTGTGAAAAGTCTATTTTTCTTCCTTTTATTAACCTCCACCTGACTTCGTCTAGGGTTCATAAAAACGCAAATAAGAAAAAGACCAATATCCAGCCAAAGTGACCTCAAGCTTGGTGAATAACTTATATCAACCCGGGATATCAACCTCGTTCCCAGAGACTAACCTGGAAACAAGGTTTAATGTTTATGTTTCACGCACAAAATAAAAATACCTATCTAGGCCTGCACTTCAAGCATTTCTTCTTGCCACACGTACATTAATTAAAATTGAATTCAGAATTGTAAAACTACTTCCTACTACCAATAATTATCATGGGGCACAGGGATGCCCTCTCAGCTCATTCTCTCTTCCAATTGCTCTGTACAAAAGTTTTCCTAATTGACGTAATTATTCAGTTCATTTTGTTTCTTGAATGCAGTCTAGGGGGCATTAAGTATCTGCGGTGCAAGATTGAAAACGAGAAAGATTTTCATTTGTGGGGTCATTTAGCATTATTACCAGTAACACCGATTTTATTCGAGAAATTCTCTTCCTGTATACTCTCAAGGGGTTTAAGGCCTGGGTCAAAGGTAAGTTCTGAGCATATGAATGATTGGCAATATCTCTTGTTAGGAGACCTAGAACAAAATGAAGTTTTCTCCAAAGGTAAATCTTGAGACTTTCTTGTGCCTGAACGTTTAATTATGGTCACGTGACATGTCACGTGACCAAAAATTGAAAATCAAGGAAATTGGCGAATTGGTTGCAAATTTACTTTGTTCGGATAAACAAATTGGCATTTCTGAAAGAGGATAAACATACCTAACTTTCTATGTTTGGAATGAATGTACGCGAAGCTTAAAATCAAAGTTTTAAATAATTCAAGATTAAATTTGGACATTTTAAATGATGTTTTCTCTCATAATTTCTTATTGAAGTGCAATCGACGGTCATTCCAAACTTGAAGTGTTAGAAATATTTAATATGAATTAGGAAAATGTTATTGCGTGACTTTTTTTCTTAAACCGGCCACCAATTGGTCAATAATTTACAATTTTTAGCAAAAATACGTCACGTGACTTATTAAAACGATATTCATACTTTAAAATGTTAAGGACGATGAATTCTTTGTCTGCCAAATTTTGACTCAGCGCCATCATATATGCCAAAGTTATAGCCAATAATCCATTTCCCTGATGTAAAACCCTTACTCCCAGGCCTTAAATTACTTGAGTTTTTCATATTCAGTAAGATCCTTTGAATCAAAGGTCAAAGGGTATCTGAGTAATATTAGACATGCTTGCAAGCTGGCTTGTGAAAGCTTGTTGAGGACAAGGAGGGAGAGAAGACGGTCTTATCCCTCCTCTCACGGTCCTGCTACCTCGCAAGAGCTTGCTCGCAGGCCAAGGATTTCAAATTAAAACATGGAAAGAAGTTAACCAATATCAAGCTTGAAAGCGGATAATATCGAGGCAGTATATTTTACCTCATATGCAGTTTAATTGACGGTACGTCTGCCATCCAGGCTACCTTGCTTTGTCGTGTTTTTGTGAAAGAGTATATGTGGTTGCAAGAACGAACGGGACATTCACAAAGAATTTGAATTGCTTTCCACCAAATTCTAGCCTATCACCTTCAATCTGGGATCCTTGGTAAGAAATGATACATCGAGTCTTACAGCTTTACGAGTTGTTCAGGCGAAGATTCTGTTGTTAGAATACTGGAGATTCATTGCTGACCTATGCGCTTTGGTAAGAACTTACTCATTCACCAACTCGATGGCTTATTGACTAAATTAAATTTAGTTTAGATTGTATTTCTAGAGCCTTAGCCACAAAAAAAGGTAAAAACAACTCATTTTGGCAAGTTGGTATGCAGTGGCATCGGCAGGGACCAACTCTCCTCCCCAGAACCCAGCTCTGCTTCCCGGGTCTGACGTTTTTCTCGTTAACCCTTTTAGCTTTAGTGCTGATCAGCAACAAGTTTCTCCTCGTATTATCCATGCTTTATAAAACAGAGTGGTCATGAGAATTGAGGACATGATCTCCAAAGATAAATCTTATAGATACTTCAAACAACTTCTTCCCACTACATTCATACTATGAAACCTATAGGGCCAACAAATGAGAATTTAAGTTTTGATATTAGGGTTTAAAGGGTTAATGAGAAAAGCCATTTACCTGCACTATGCTACTATATCGAGGTGTAAACCCGAAGCCACCCTAGCGACGTCCTGAGGCATATACACTTGCGGTACTTTTGAATTTGAATCGTAACTTTCTGTACATTTGTCCTTACGTCAAAAGTCATTCTCAGGCTTTCCTCCGATTTCTTAGGGAAAAGCCCTGGGAAAGAGTGACGAGGTTAGTCTCCGTCAACACATTCTCACCCTCACAACCACTCGGCTTAATTTGTAACCCAGAATGCCGTCACCGGATATTTGCGTAAGACGACGAGTGACGGACACTGGAAACGAAATTGAGAAACGTCTTCTAACTGAACTGAAGTTACAAACTACGATTTTTCCAAAAAATAATAGCAGAATAGACCACTTTATATGAAAATATATTACTGCAGTTTTGTTTATTTACTTGTTTTCATTCTTCGATGTATTAGATATACTAGTATAGATGAAAGCTGATTCGCTTGTGTAAACATTTCCCGGAAAAATTTCTATTCCCGTAATCTAAATAATGTTCCTACTGTTTACGACAAGTCTTGGAAAATGAAATTGACCATTTAAATACCATAATGTTTGGTCCATTTAAGCGCAATGTTGTGCATTTTCCCCGGATACCTTTGCAAATTTCTTGGCGCAAAGCGCTGTCTTCCAAAGTGGCTAATGAGCATGAACGTTTACTTGAAAGGATCTGATCAATTAATGGTTTCTGGGAAACTGCCCACCTACCCCTCCCCTAAGCTAACATTAATACTTACTTCTCACTTAGGGCAAAATGTTGGCTTAGGGGAGGGGTAGGTGGGCTGTTTCTCAGAAACCTTAATTGATCCAAAGGATCTTTGTCAAGATAACAAGCAAGTGTACTGTATATATACTATTCAGTCTACTGTTGTAAAATAAAAAATAAAAAATAAAACCACCCGATCGTGTTCTGTTTTCCTATTAATGGAATCATTTGATGCCTTTCTTTTAGATTTCTAAGTATGGCAAAAGTACACTGAAAATAATTTGTCAAATTTTTAGCTCAGCTTGAACCAATTAATAATTGTAGATGACATTCCCCCTCGAAGACCTCAAACAGTGAAATTGAGACAAAGACCTTACCCGCTAAAGTTCAACAGATTAGTCAGTACACAATCGCCACAACATTATACATCCAGACGTAGTTAATCGATAAAAATCGTTATCGGAAATCAATCGATATCATCGATATTAACCGATTTCATCCGCCGATTAATATCGATTCACAAAATCGATAACAATTGACAGGAATCGATAGTAGTCGATAACAATCGATAAAAATATCACCATTGATTTTTATCGGAAAATTATCAATATTAATCGACGTCACAACTTTTTTCTTTATCGATTTCTATCGATCGATATCGGAAATTGATATTCATCGATGATTGATGTCAATTACTATCGACTATGATCAACTATCGGTTTATCGATTTACTACGTCAGGTGTAGATGTAGGTTTGTCTATTATTCCATATGAACAAGTTGACCCATGCAGAGTTCGTCATAACCCAATAGCCATTCCATCTGCTCTGGGATCAGACCCTGTCCAGTAAACAGCCATATCAAGTCCATTTTTGCAAGGTGCCATTTTGCGGGCGATTATTTGTCCCCTTCCAAATACACTTCTTTCATGTCCAAAGACAGGGAATTCAATTTCGTGCCCAAGCCTTTCCAGTTTCGTGGGGATATCGCTTGAGATGCCTTCCTCTAAGAAAACTACGCCAGTCTCTTGTCCTTTGGTATGTATACAAAACCTTGGTTTGTCTAACGCTTGTTGAGGGTCCATCCCAAAATCAATCATATTGAGCAAAACCTGTATAGAAAGAGAGAAAAGTCAAGATCCCGTGACTTCTTTTACACTGAGTCTGCCAAACTTGAAAGTGTACAGTTGGCCGAGAGTTAAAGGGACTACGGCACAAGGATATCGCTGTTTAAAGTCAATTCTCTGCTAATGTTATTACTTAGTACCTTTAACCATACACAAGCTTCTCCTGTAGAGTTATTAAGGACATACGAAAAAAAATTCATGAGGGACCACTAACCATTGATAATACTCTTTTGGTGATTTTTGCACTCACAGCTTAAAAAAACTTAATCCGTGTCCATCCCTGCCATCCGTTGCAACAAACGACAGGAAACAGTTTCAATGTCGAAATCTAGTGTTAAATAACAACACTAGACCATTATTTTTGGAATTGAAATGAGGCGAAAAACGTTTTAGTTTTTTAAAAAGATAGTGTGACACAGCCCTTTTTTTTGGGGGGGGGGGGGGGGGTGGTTTCTCGATCTACTTAATTCTTCACATCCTACTCAGCCCCATTCATTAATTGCTTTATTATTCATTCAAAAAAATTCCTAGTTTAAAAACATAGCTAAGACATGCTTACCTGCATCGATGTAAAGTTCATCTTCGATAGTGTACGTTTAGGTTGTCAAGCTCCACAAGTATTCCCCAAATAGCAGATGTTGCCCTCCGAGTTGTCTTCGTGATGTCTTTGCCATGTTTTTAGCTATTATTTCGCCTAGTTCCAGCTGCAATTCTTACTCTTGAAACGAGCGAAATGTGCGCCATCTTTATTTTCACAACCAAAACTTCTCAATACAGGGTTCGTACTCTTTTGAGCTCTTCAAATTCCATGACTTTCCATGACCTTGTCAAGTTTTCCATGACCTTTCGTTAAGCTGTCACTTTCGAAAATTTTTAAAACCTTCCTTGTTTTAGCATATTTTTTACCTAAAGCAGCTCAACAGACACAAACTCTGGTGTCCTCAGTCCACCAAAATGTGTGCCGTTTGCGCTGTTTGATTTCTTGTCTTGATTTTACGTTGTCCAGCCTTGCTTTGTCATCTGCAGTAACTTATCTATTATACAAATCTTTAATTTTCCATGACTTTCAAGGACCGACGATTAAATTCCATGACCTATACCAACCCTACTGTAGAGGGCTGCATTTTTGACGTCATTTCCTCGTTAAACACAAAGTTCGTCCAAATTTGGTCATCAGTTACTGGTCATGGTGAATTACGCGTGTGCTTTTAGCCAATCAGAATTGGGAAAATATTTTGAATGAATAATACTTATAATTATTGAAAACTGAATCATTGGATAATGCAATTCTAGAGCTCTGATTGGCTTAGCAATCATGGCATATGAGCTACTATACCACGCTCTCCAAAATGAAATATGATAACTGTACGCGTCTGCTCAAAATTAAAAACAAGCTGAAAATCGGTTCTTTTTACCTAAAAAGTCGGGAAGAATTCTCAATATTTTGTGGGCGTTTTAAATAAAACAATTATCAGTCCAATCGCGCTTGTTGGATATTATCCAACCCGCACTCTTGGAATAATTATTAACTATAAAATTCATCCTCAATATTCGGGCTGAGTGGTTCTTTAAACCACGCTTAATACAGAGTAGTTGTTCTATAATCTGTGTTGATTTCACAAAACTTCAGCCCAGAAGTCTTAACCGAACCTGCACGTGAGACAGGGTCTCTGTCAAATGAAATTAAGCTACTGAGCAGTTCTTTTCTGTGGTACTGTTTATTAGGCTTTGTAAGGTAGTTGTCGCTTTTGCGTCTCGGGATGAAAACCTTAAGGGTGACCATTCAAATGAGAGCTAATTAGCACTGTCATCCAGACCCTTAGATAACGGGGGAAGCCCAGTCTCCAAAAAAACATTTTTAGGCCCTTCCGGCCTCTTCTTGATCTAAAAATAAGGGGGGAGGGGGAGAGGCAAAAGAAGACGACTGACCTTCGGCATCAACTTGTTACCTTATCTAACAAAACCTAAGCGATAATACTCACCTGCACATGTCCTTGCGGTTGCATGAAGCCTCCCATGACACCAAAACAGGCAAACAACTCCCCAGTGTCTCCCCGTGTGGCCATACCTGGGATGATGGTGTGATATGGTCTCTTCATTGGTGCCAGTACATTAGGGTGATTGGAATCAAGTGAAAAATTGGCCCCGCGATTCTGGGATAAACAAAAGACAACGTTAGAAAACCGCCTTAAAAATTGTCATTTTTTTATCTACGGTCGAGAGGTTACTGAGGGGTAAAGTAACATGAACAAAAATATTTGTGAACGCTCAACACAGCGACATGTCTCTGAGTTTTTTAAGCTTCATTAGGCGATGATGATGATGTGTGAACGGTTGTGCACCCGGTATCCGTTCACCTCGCCACCAAGAATTATATATCTTAATACTCATCGAAAGGACAAGTCTCTATTCTTTCACTTTAAATTTACAATAAAAGTTAAGGAGGTAAGGTTCAAGTGACAATATTAACCAACTTTCACAAGAAAGGATGTTGGATTTTAAACAAATCGCACCTCTCAAGGGACGCAAATAAGCCGTATTAAGGCATTAAAAATTCGCAATTACAAAATAGAACTAAAGATGACAAGTTCGACGCAAGGTGTCAATTCAAATCGATAAACTTATATTTGGGCTCAAGAAAGAAGTAACAATCCCAGGTAAGTAAACAGTGTCAATTATTGCAGAGTTATTTTGTGGTTGTGAGTAGACTTCTTGGTGGAGATTTCGTTAGTGGCGAGATGACCGTAAACCGTGTACCCTCCCTCCCATCCCGCACTCTAAATTTCCCCCCTCTTTTTCGAATACCCATCACGCAGACTTTCTTTAAAGGGAGGAGTGGAGATGGTAACTTACGACCAACGACACTCACCCACCCATCCCAAGTATGCACGACTTTTGCTCTTTTGAAATGTTCCGACCAAAATTCGCACGGTGTTCCAAGGTATTTCGAGACCGGACCTCTGGAGCCAAAAAAGGAAAAGGACGCATTCACGTAAGAAAAGTCGGAAGGTACAATATTGCAAAATTCCAATTTGGCGAACACTCAAAAATCGATATTTCTATAGTCTAGAAAGGCTTGTTTTCTTTATAGAACGTTACCAATCACTTTTTCTAGACCTATTTTGTCCAAAAAGAAAGAATTTAAAGATTTCAAATTTATGACCAAACTCACTGGTTTAGCCCCTTTAAAAAAATTCCAATTTTGCGACCATTCAAAAATCGATATTTTTATAGTCTAGAAAGGCTAGTTTTCTATATAGAACATTACCATATAACACTTTTTCTAGACCTATTTTGCCTAAAAAGGGAAACAGTTTAATAATTTCTAATTCTTGGGTAAAATCATGGGTAAACCGTTTGGAGAATTCCAGTTTCGGGACCATTCGAAAATCGATATTTTTATAATCAAGAAAGGCTTGTTTCTAGTTTCCACATGGAACATTATACCAACACTTTCTCGAGATTTATTTCGGATTAGGCAGGGTAAACATTGTTTCAAAAAAGTTATTGTGCACCTATCTATCGGAGAGTTTCTATAAAAAAGCTGGTAACACTAAAGCTAGTTTTGGCAATTATTGGATGAGGCTGAGAGTGATCTGAAGAATTATACAGATCGAGGGGTGTTATCCACTGAGGCCCAAGGTGAATAATACACATTTAAAATTTTTCCAGCTTCAACAAAACATATCTAAATCTAAAAAACGGTTTTGTTGGTAAGATCCACAAAGGACATCATGCCAACTCTAAAACACTAAAAATATAAAAGAGGATAATAAAAGCTAAAACTACAAATAAAAAACTAATATAAACTGCTAATAAAAGAAAACCTAAAGGAGTTTACTTTTAGAAATAGAGAGAGATTGACTGGCAACAGTTTCTTTCGGGAGTTTGTTCCATTCAGTTATTGTCCTAGGAAAGAAAGAAAATCTAAAAATATCCTTGTGTCTTTTTGGTACAATAAGTTTAAAATCATGGCTTCCTCGTGTTCTCCTTTCTCTATTTGGAATCAAGTAGTCCTTCCATTTCCCATCTAAGAAACCATAGCACATCTTAATTCTATTTTCAGCTACAAATAATACAAAACATGCTTGCCTCGATCTAAATTGCCATCCGTTGGGTGGTATTTTTTTGCTATTCTTGCTACGTTTTTAGGTAGTAGTTCGGCTATTTCTTCTTCGCGAAAGATGTGAAATGTCCCACCACTTTCTCCAGCTACGCCAAAATAACTGAGCTATCGCGAATTTTGCTGTCCCTTTTTCTGTCGATATCAGAACAGTTGGCGTCAATTGTACTGATATCAGCAAACGTCTTCCAAATTTGGTCAACGATAATGAATGGTATGAAGAATTAGCTGGGGAGATATAAGCCAATCAGAAACGGAGAAATATTTTGAATGAGTAACAAAAAATTATTGTGCAAGTTTTAAAACTTGTTTGGAGAATTTCTTTGTGGATGTTGGGAAATAAAGGTTACAAATAAACGCCTTTTAGAGTGACATGATCATCTGAAATCCGAGACCAAAGTACAGTAAAGTAGTAGTACTCCATTGAGGCGCTACAAAGTCGATGAAAGAGAAACATATCTTCTCTCGGTGATATAGTTTATAAATAGCTCATAAAAAGTACATCCAGGTTTTTTCACTTTCAATATGTCAATTTGTCTCCTCGGCGTTTTGAGAGCGCCGGTTTGTTTTCATTTGGGGGCCCACTTTCTACCCGGAATACCTATGTCTTAATCGTTCGGGAATAAACCGAGAGTACAGATTTACAAATCCTTGCTTGAAAGCTGAATTACGCATTCCGTACAAAATAGGATTACACATACTGTTTAGATAACCAAGTAGCAATGAAATAGTGTCTATGGGGCAAGGTAAGGGCCGTGGATAGTACACATCAAAAAACATGGTTATTGCGAAAGGTGCCCAGCAAATTATAAACAAAGCAAGCACAAGAAGGAATGTGTTCGTCATCTTTTCTTCTTCCGGTCAGTCGAGGCTTCTGGGATTTCGTTTTGACACTCAGATGAGACTTGAAACTCGTCAGAGGAGACTTGTTTTCAATTGTTTCCAGTATTTCAGCTTCGTTAACGTTGCAGCCGTCTTCGACGCTGTTTGAGTTGTTGCAGACTTCAATAACATCTGGGTAATCGCAACTTTGCATTTAAATCTTGTGTTGAACATTCTCAACACTGTCGAGCTTAACGATGCACGGGGCTAACTTACTCTGCATTTCATTTGCTCACTGACACCAAGATGTCGGCGGCAGCCAGGTTTAAAATAAACATGTTTGTGATGGTGCGAAGGTTCGGGTTCTTGTAGACGATAAGGAATAAACTCACCTTCCCTACAGAAGCTGCCAAGCAAATAAAGCAAAAGATTGTCACCTCGCAGATCGTCATTACGATACTGAGCGTCATTTTGGTCCGACGACGGATAGTACGCAAACAGATTAACCGTTATTCGTGGAAAGGAAAACCGCTCGGGCGTTCTAGATATTCAGAAACAAAACAGCCTGGCGAGTGAAGTCGTCTTTCCCTTCTCGATCTATGAACCAGCAACGTGTTTTAAAAATGATCAATTCTTTTGGTTTTAATAATTTAATTAACAGGCAGATAGAAAGAAGTGTGAATAAGGAAATTTGCTATATTTTTCAAGCAAATGTTTTAGCCTATTTTACAATAAGGTAAACCTTTTGATTGGCTCAACAAATTACCAAAAATTCTTTTTTACTCTTGTTTCCGTATTGTGGCTGTAAAACAATAAACCAATATCCTGTGATAACTGGAATACGCGTAAGCCTTTTTTCACTAGTGAGGTATTCATTCAGTCTTTTTGTGCGACTGTACAAGTGTTGTACCAAAACCTAGCAGCCAAAAAAATGAAGAAAAATGTGTTTCGATCTTCGCCGAATTTTCTTACGACATTTTTCCATACCCAGTACATACGACTTTTATTTACTAATTGACTAGCCACACTTATACACTAATACAGTTGAGTATTCGCGCGAAGATATATCTCTACACGTGAAAAGACCACTCCCTGCGCCTTTCTCAGCAAAAAAATATAGTCATATAATTTTAGCTTTTGTCATTTCTTGCTTTTCTTCACAATCTTACATAACATGCTTATACAACTCTAAATTATTTGTTTTCACCTTTTATGTATACATGTAGCCCTACAAATTGTGCACAATTAATCCAGGTATTTATTTTTTTTTCTTTCACTGTACGCTGGAGAAGCCCGAAGGGCGAAACGTTTGTAGGTTTTAATATACAGCAATGGCACGTAACAAAGTTTGGAGTAGACCTCTTTTACATCCAAGTTATTTAAAGTTAAGGTCGAAACATCTTGTATCCTGTTGGATCCTTTCTCAGAAGCCTTCGTTGTTAAACTTGTTTTTCTTTTTGTTTGTTTGTTTCTTATTTTTTCATCCAATGGAGAGTGCTACACCAGTTGTGTAGTGGGAAACTATACAGTAATAAAATGCCCAGTCACATCTTCAGTGGGTAAAAAATTGTACTTGTAGTATTCTCGCTCTAAGTGACATGGTCTGGTATTTCATTGATATTATATATTATATAAAAAAATCATTAACTGGTCGCTTAGAGATACGGAATTTATCCTCTCGTGTTGAAGAAGTTTCACAAATGAGCAAACTCGAGAAGAAATTTCGAATCTCCGGTGCGGCTATGTAATATCCTCTACATTAATAAAAGAATCAACAACACATTCGATCGAGCAAGTTGGTCAATGGCCGACTAGTGTGGCACTTGAATGACACACTCTTGTAGTTCAGGGGCGTGTCGACATCATAAACAGACTTAGTAAGATACAAATAGTAATTAAGACGGAATCCATAAGGAAAACGAGTAATTTTGATTTTCAATAAGTAAATAAAAAAAATGTCTTTATTTTGACCGTTAAAAACATACATAACAAACGTTACAGAGAGTGAATTATGCGAATCAAGAAAATCGCACAGATTATTTACAATTATCATATAAAGCCTGATAAAACATAGGATATCTTTTTTTGTTAAATTGCTAAGTTGTATTTAAACCTTATTCTATTAAAGTAACAATTCTTAAAACGTTCTGTATTTATCCGTGGTAATTGACTTGCTTCTGATCTTAACCTCTTGGATGACTCTTTGACTTTCGGGAAAAGGGCATATAATGGTTGGTTAACATTGTTCTTAATTTTGGTGAACAACCTGCGGTCACTCTTTTCTAAAAGGTCATAGATATTAATTAACTCAGCAATGTAACGTCGCTTATTGCATCTTTTTAAAAAACACTGTATGGTGTTTAAAATCTACCTGGCTGGCTCCATAGACTGAAGTGCGTACGTGATCTTTGGCAGAACAATAGCCTTATCTCTACCTGCGTGTATCCACCTTTTGTTAATGATCTTAAAATGTACAAACACTTGTTTGTTTCCCGAAGCTTTCCTTTAAATGAGTATCTCTATAACTTTGGGTAGTGAAAATACATTAGCTTGCTTTCATGCACTGGGCCACCTTAGAGTTGACAAGGATAGGTTCCAGATTGCTTGTACTGCAGGTGCCAATATGGCAGCGTTCTCCTTCCATACCCAGAATGGGATATAATTGTGGCAATAGATGTTTGCTTTGTTTTGAGCAGAGCGTATAGTAAACCTGGCTCAGTGTGAGCTGTGGTGCAGGAGTGTTTTTCGTGATGTCCATGGGTACGGGTCTGGTATAATCTTCATCGTGACATAAATTTGCAAAATAATCATTAAGCTCTCTCACAGAGTCCTCGTCAAAGCTTGGATTGGATCTCTTGTTTCGACCTTTTTTCACAAGGCCTTAGAGCCCATCTTTCCACTCGCAAGCGAGTTACGATTTTCTGTAACGATCGCATTAATTCTTTCTTTAAGATTAATTGGGCATCCATCCGGACTGCAGGATTGAGCCTTGGCTTTTTTCTTCAGCAAAGCTTTGGCCAGCGGAGTCATCCATGGTGGATCACGCGTAGAAATACGCACGGTTTTAGCTGGAAAATATTTATTCATAAGCTCACGAAGCGTTGATTGCAAGTAACGAGAAGCAGATTCCGCATCTTCCCTGTCAAAAATATCGTCCCAGCTTCGTTCTAGAAGTCTTGCATGAGCGCAATTTTTCTATGCTCCCTGTAATCGTGCATTGTGCATTTGTATCTCATGGGCAAAAGAGTTAAGCGCCTGAAGACACAATAACGCCTCGGTGATCAGTCTTCATGCCAAAAAAGTGGCCGTTGTACTGTGATGTAGAGAGGCGTTCGTTAGTAGAGGTTCCACTGCATTATCGCAAAGCTGAAAAGACACGTAACAACCCGATCCGCCTTGACAAGTCATTCTCAAACTCATTAATAAATTCATGAGGGTAACAGCCAATAAATGAGGCATATTCGGGTCACATGCATGAACCTTGATACCCAATAAACACTCAGATGAAAATCTCATGGGTTTTGATTTCAGATCAAACACTTGCACTTATGAGCATTTTTCAATTATAATTAATACATCGTCAACAAGAATTTCAAAAATGACCTGAATATTATTTGATATAATTAACCTTGATAGCGTCGGATACAACAAACTATTCCATTAACGGTCTTCGGTGGATACTCCCCCGACTTCTTGGCCACCCCCATCACAAACTTGCTAAGCCAGTAATTCAAGCTTACTGCATCCACTTCTTCAATGCTGTGCGACCTCGTGTAAATCATAGCCATTAAAGAGCCATCCTGGATCTAAAACGGGAGCTATAACCGACCGAGAAATTTGCCATTCGTAAAAAAATGTTACCACCCATTTGTTCTTATATTTGGTTGACGAGGGAATAGCCTTTTCGACTAACTCGCGATCCACGTAAACCGTTTTCGGCTCCCTAAATCTTGTCTCTTCATCTTCACTCATAGTCAGACACCAACTACACCAAAACAAAAACCAAATTTATTCCATTAACCGCCCTGGGCGCTTATTAAATTTTTGGACCTTGTGAGTAGGCGCTTATTAGAGGTGGGCGCTTATTCGAGGCTGGGCACTTACTCGAATAAATGCGGTAATCATGCATGTTGAAGTGATGTTACGTAATATGGCAAGATTGTATCGCTGCATAAATTATTATTCTTTCATTTGGGGAGGGCAATAGCAAAAAAAAATAATCATTTATTGTTTCGTTTGAGAAGTCATCTCAAAAACTCGTGCTTCGGGTTTCATTAGGGGTTCCAAACACCGAGAAACAGATAAAAGCATGAGGCCGGAGGAAGCACCAGCTTTTGATGTATTACATGAAAAACAATGCTAGAGAGTTTTTTGCGATGTGATGCGCTGAATGTTTGCAAAGGTATCAGCAACGACTGGATACCAAATTGTTAGCGTCTTTGCATAAACTTTATCAGGTTGTTCGCATAAGAGCGATAAGGCAAATTTCCGACGTTCATCGATTTCCCTAATGTTTTAAGTGGCAGACAACCATCATATCCCCTGAACATATATCACATTTATTTAAACCAAATCGTTTTTTGTCCTATTTTAAAGGTCGGTTTTCTGTTTCATCTAAAAAAGTGACCAGTTTGCTTCGGAAAATCTGCAACGTAGCTGAAAAATTCAGACTCCGTCGAATGTTTCTTATTCATCCGAATGAACTGAGACATTAACTGGATAAATTTCTATTTTTCTTTATTACTTTAAGGGCTTAACACCCGTATTATACGAAATATTGACTGAGAAATAATATTTCTAAAAATACCTTTTAAATTGTCCCTTAACGAGACCGATTAGCATACATGGATTTGGACAATAACTTTGCAAAAGTGGCACCTGATTCAGAATGCTATAATAAATTAAAAGTACCAAGTCCAAAAAAAATATGGTGAATGTAGAAAATTTGTCTTATCCGTTCTCACGCGGCCAGCCTCTTCAGTAAGTCCCCGAAATATTCGGACATATTCGTGCCTTTTCAAGGGACCCTTTGTCTTACGTTTTAATCAAATTTTGGCGGTGTTTTTGATGAATCGTTTCCTTTGTGTGGACATGAGCGACAGACGACATTGAGTATTAACAATACGCTTTCCGAAACAAGCGATTTTTTTAGTACTTACGCCAATGTAATATGGTCATTTCACAGTAAATCGAAGCATAAAAGGGTTTGATGGAAACCAAGTAAATCTTAACATATTTGTCTACAAAAAAAGTAGCCCAGGCTGAAATTATAACAGCGACTATCCGATGTGTCGGATTCATTCGAATAGTAAGGATGTATGTGGGGCGGGAAGACCACTATGAAAAACACTGCGGCAACACTCACTTTCGCATTGAAATTTCCAGCAGATTATTTACAAGTTAAACGAGTAACAATTGCATTTGTAGGGAGAAAACAGCTTCGGAAAAAAAAGGACTGTATTACCATGGTGAAATAACTGAAAATGCAGGATGAGAAAGGTTCTAAGCTAGAAACTTAGTTTCAGTGGCGACTTTGTCGATAAGGCCACACATCCTTTTATTGATTTTTATGGCATAAAATCAAAATGTTCTTCGAACAATAACGCAATAACTTTACAGTATATCATAAACTACTATGGTTTTGAGCTGCATTTTCAAACTGGGAAATTCTGAGAGTAGTGCTATAGGTTATGGATAATGCAGACATGCACGAGGTTTTATTGCCGCAGTTTAAATCTACTCTTAAATGGGCTAGACTAAAATGGAAAGCGAAAGAAATTAGACAATTTGTTATAAGAGCCAATGAAGAAGAGTGTTTTGTTGTTACAAAACACTGAGGCTGGAGCATCTGCTAATCAAAATGTAATAGAGAACATTTACCTTTGTTTCCCTTTCCTATCTAAGTATTCTAGGAACATTCAAATTCAGGCCAAATATTCATAGCTTCATAAAAAGCCGTATACCTTTTTCACTGAGTTTTCCTTTACTCGCTCTGTTTTGCAGTCATTTCGTATCCGAAAGTTTTCCTTTCAAACGTAATTCAAAACGCCTTTTAGTTTACTAATATTCACAGGGTCAATCGTTTTATCGAAGAGAAATCATTATCACCTGCAACCTGTCTTTCTTTCTGAATTATTGTCCAAAGGACTACACTTTTTGTGCAACGGAAACAACAGGATCCTTTCCTTATTTTCATTCAAATCAGGACGATTAGTTCACCGAAAGAAAAAGAACTAAAATTCAAACAACTTAATTGCGTCAAGAGAACATAACAGAACTTTTTAAGTTCTCTCAATGGCTGCATGCAAATCGCTTCTATCAGATTAAAGTACGCAACTCTACAAAAGTAAATCAGTATCTTGAAACAGGTTTAAAAGACTGAAAAAGTTCGCCAGTTTGTCTAAACATCTTCAGAAACGCCGACTGGTTTCTTTACACTAACGGCCGAACGTTGGTTTAAAAAATGACGTTACATGTGCTAAAGATGATCTCTGAGATGACAATCCTTTGCTTTATTTGCTTGGCATCTTTTATTGGGAACGTGAGTTTATTCCTTATCGTCTACAAGAACCCGAACCTTCGCACCATCACAAACATGTTTATTTTAAACCTGGCTGCCGCCGACATCTTGGTGTCAGTGCTAAACATGCCAGTTACCATGGTAACAATTGTCAAAGAGCATTGGATCTTCGGACACACAGCTTGTGTGGCGCTCGGATATTTCACAATTTTATCGTTCATAGCGTCAGTAATGTCTCTTGGCATGATCGCCATCAACCGTTATTTTTACATCGTCAAGTGGAACACATACACCATCACCTTTACAAAGAGAAAAGCGTTGCTTTACGCAGCAGGCGTCTGGTTTGTCTCAATATCTCTGGCATCCCCTCCACTCTTCGGTTGGGCAGAATATCGCTTCATCCCGAGAAAATCCTACTGCTTCGTTTACTGGCCCTCGAACGTGTACTTCATGTATTTTATGATTACAGTTTGTTTTTTTGGTCCTCTTTCGGTCATGGCTTTTTCTTACTACAATATTTTGAATTTCACGAGAAAATTGAAAATGAAAATTGAAGTCTCGAGGGATAACCTAACCCCTCCGTCCTTACAACAGCAGCAAGAGCCAGAGAAAACAGACGAAGCACAAGAAAAAACCGCTCCGATTATCACTGAACTCGACGGAGATGAGATTGAACGAGCGCAGATTGACATGCGAAATTGTGACAACCTAGGCACCATTCAAGTCTGCAGCGAAGCTGACAGAGTAAAAACTCTAGAAATCAAGTCTCAATTGAGTCCAAATGTTAAATGGAAATTATCGCCAGAAGAAGAGAAGATGACGAAAACTTTCCTTCTTGTGCTTGCCTTGTTCATAATTTGCTGGGCACCTTTCGCAATGACCATGTTTTTTGATGTGTACTATCCACGGCCCTTACCTCGCGCAATAAACATTGTGTCGTTGCTACTTGGTTATCTAAACAGCATGTGTAATCCTATTTTGTACGGAATGCGTAATTCAGCTTTCATGCAAGGATTTGTGAATCTATACTCTTGGTTAATTCCCAAACGATTTAGCTTTAGTAACTCTGGGCAGCCAGAATGATTCCGGGTGAAAGAAACGGGCGCTTTCAGAACTTAGAGAGACAACCAATTTCACAGATTACGTATATAATAGGTATGTATCTGTAAAATTCTCAGACTTAAATTGCAATATCCTTTTCGAAAAAAGAAAATAATAAAAATTACACTTTGAGCAGCATCACCATTTTTTCTCTCTTTTTACTGTAACACTAAGGGGAAGCTACATGTATGTGGGGAGATTTTACTCCACTGGTAAATGTTATGCAGCTCTTCAGGGGCAACCAACAATTTTCTTTTTTAAAATAACTGATCGAAGAGGCAAATGATGCCTAGATAAAATTCAGGATAACCGTTCCATTCTTCTAAGATTTTCGAAGTTTTTTTTTTTAAAGAAAGACCCGATTTTCGGAGGTTGTGTTTTTCAAATTTTATTACCAAGTTTTTGCAGTTATTGCTAAAAAAGGGTGAAGCCACAAATGTAATAATTGATCACAAATGTAATAATGTACTCAAATGTAATACAAGTTGACCACAAATGTAAAGACCGAAAAAAGACCGACATCACAGATTTCCCTACCTTTTCATATACTTCAACTAGTGAATTCCTACCCTTTCATAAACCTGGAGTCAGAAAATGGTGCCCCTTTCGAGCGGGGCCTCCCCTTATAGGCAATTGTAGGGGGTAGACCCTCAGAGGGGGGGGGGGGGGGGGGGCGCTGTCAGCGTTTCCGAGCAGACGTTTTATCAGCTGTCGCGTCTTTCGGTCACCTTTCGGCAGACAGAAGCGACCGCCGGAAATACGCCTGCGCTCGCAGATTACTTTCTCACCTGGCCATGTTATTTTTTTTTTAATTGAGAAAAAAATAGAAAATGTAAAAAGTATATAAAAATTAAAAAAGGATCTTTACCATGCTAAAACGGGCTAAAACGAGTGCCATCATAGGACCCTTTTGGATTTCTCCTGGGTTGTCTATCTTTAGTTTTGTGTTTTACCTTATTACTATTTTCTCAGTGTGATATTTCTTGGATGGTAGCCGTCTTTGAAGAATAAAACAATGAGTAAAATAGGCATTATATTTAGGAAATTAAGAAGTGACCACTGTGACACGCGTAAGGGTATGAACATTATACAACAGTACCCACAGATGCTGGTCACTTTGCTAAAAGATATATTAAATAATAATAAAAAAAAGCCAAGAATACTGAATGATTCAATTTGTACTTTGGTACCTCGACTTTTTTGCCACATCCAAGCTCGAGGAAAATTCAAGGGCTTTACAAACACTTATTGAAAGTGGTGTTTTCTTCAGTCGCTTTCGTTCGCTAGCACGTTACTGACCATTTCTGATTATTTAAACACAGATACTCTTTTAACCAGATTTGTCTTGAATGTACTTTTACTTTTAAAGCCAAAAAAATTAGTCCCCGTAAAAGCCAATACAGTAGAACCCCGGTAACTCGAACTCTGAAGGGGAAAAGGAAAGAGTTCGAGTTAGCGGGGGTTCGAGTTTTTGGGATCGACAATACATTCAGTTTGCTATGTTAATTAATTGATAGTTATTACTGATTTTTCCGTACTTCAGTGTATAGCCCAGTGCACTTTTAACTTATTTCATCAGAAACGGTACAATGGTTATGCATTTTATCGATAAAACGTCCGTTGCACCAATTAAAATTCAAACTCCCTGTTTTGAGTCAGTCGCCCACCTCTAAAGTTCTATCATCAATCTTTCATTGGTTATCTTGTACTTGACATGATAAACCATGTAGGTTTGTTCCCGGGTGGGGAGGGCACTCCCTATAATTGCCTTTCCGAGGAGGCTTTACCCCAAAGGGGTACCTTTTTCTGGCTTCAGGTATATGAAAGGGTAGGGATTTTACCAGTTGAATTATATGCAAGGGTAGAGAAATCTGTCATTTAAGTCTGAAAAATGGGCCTAAATTTATGGTTGTGTGCTGAAAATGGAGCAAATTTTCTGGTTTCGTGATTTATTCATATTTAAAAGAAGTTACCTACAGAGCAACTATTGCAGAGCACGTCCACTTTAAATAAAACATTTGGTATTAACGGAATAAATTTTCCGTCAATACTGAGCGTGAAATAAATTTCCTCAGCACAAAACAACCAAATTATTTGTTTGTACTTACCTGTAGAGTGAAGCCACATCCCCGAGGTACGAGGCCCGTTCCAAAGCCAGTGTAATTGCTGTTAATGAAAGAACATGCGTTGCCCTGCTCATCAACTACGCTGAAATAAACAGTGTCACTTCCACTGAAAGGAAATCCACGCTGGCAACTCTCTAGTGCTCTGAAGAGAGAAAATCACGCGCGTTTTAATTCATTGTTCAAAGACTGAGGTTCAATTCTTTACGAAAAACCGGGACAAGGAAGTGACATAAACAGCGTGCATTATCTCGATAAAGCACTTGCATAATTAACCTACTCTGACCAAATAATAGCGCACTCCTCTTTTTTTAGCGGAATAAGTGATTTTCCGCGCGCCGATAGATCGAGAACTGTTGTCTGAGTGATATTAACTTAGGAGCGATGTAAAGATAACGCATTTTGTTCTTCTCTGTCTTACTGGGTACTTACCAATTTACACAAAACATCCGCTTAGCGATCTAATACAAACAAGACGCTGCTGAGCGTTCACTTCGGCGTCGTGGTTGTGGAACTGATTAAGTGTAAGTGCGGAGGAATAGTAAGAAATGAAATATGATAAGAGTAAGGTGTTAATTTATGAAATTTTGGGATTTGTCAGGATACTCTGAAAAGAGCCATATCCAAGAGGCCTACTTGCCAAAAACTAGCATTTCGGGACAAATTGTCTTTGCGATAGTAGCCCAGTTATGCTCTGATGACTCCCTACAAATCCTTCTAAATTTGACTTAGGTCTAAACGTTTAGGCCTAAGTCAAATATGAGGTCACTGGCGGTGAATAACAAGTCTAACAAAACAAACAGTGAAAAAGAATTCTCTATTTTTCTTAGTCACATCAGGCTTCAAAAACGGCACAGCAGTCTCATGTACTGATTAAAGATATGTAAGGCATGGGTATGGAGTCAATTACATTGAGCATGGAATTGGAAACTCAATGTTACGAGTTCGAATGTTTTGAGGATAATTATTCACTGACTATCAGCCCGCAGGGATGTCGGATTAACATAAGGAAGCTTAATACCAGAGGAACATAGCCTTTACTGAACTTGAACTTACGTAAAACTAAACAGCCCCTGCCAATAATAATAAACTCTCACTTAAACTTCAGGGCCGGGTTGTTCGAACGCCGGTTAGCGCTAACCCGGGGTTAAATTTTAACCCGGGTTTCTTTTTCTTTTTATCAAAAGCACTTTCTTGGACAATTTTCTCTATTATTTTTAGAGTATGCAATCATCAAATTGTAGGAAAAGAGAATTAAACTGAAATTGCTTTTTAAGCTCTCATATCCGAATTCAAATTTCGCACTAACCCTGGGTTACTTTAACCCAGCTTCGAACAACCCGGCCCAGGGCTCAGTTGTTCGAAGGCCGATTAGCGCTAACCCAGGGTTAAATTTTAACCTGGGCTTGTTTTTCTTTTGTTCAAAAGCATTTTTCCGGATAATTTTCTCTATTCTTTTTAGAGCATCCAATCATCAAATTGTAGGCAAAAAGAATAAAACTGAATTTGCTTTTTAAGCTCTCATATCTGAATTCAAATTTCGCACTAACCCCGGGTTATCTTAACCCTGCTTTGAACAACCCGGCCCAGATATCTTACGGCTTCCGCCAACTTGTAAACACAGAAATGGAAAATCGACCTTCGTCACACTTGACTAAACACAGCTGTCCAGCTCATCGGAAAAAAACTTCGTTCGTCAAAAGAACTCGCTTGGAACTTGTATACCGTTTGATATAAGGTTCTATAAAATACTAAACAGGCGAATAGTAGTAGCTTTTCGACATATTTTATGATTTCAGTAACTGATACAAATCTGCTGACTCATGCTGAAATGTAAACATGCCCTAATTAATTATTCATGATAATCCAAAAACGTAGAGAACGTTCGAGAAAGTCACGCAACGCATGAAAGCAATTTTACTACGTATAAACACTCAACAAAGACAAAATGTCTTTGTGCAGCATCTTGTAACTTTAAATTCATCATAAACAGTACGAAAGGAGGGCTCACTCGTGAAATGTTTTTAACACTCGAAGAGAATTTCGTGTCTCTGCGCGGCCGCGTAATATGCTCTATTTGTTCCTCGAGTAAATTCAAGACTAGACTCGACGTGATCTCAAGGTATCACGAAGTAGTCCGGTCTCATTTCGTGAAATAGCCGAAACAAGCCGAAAAGTCACGAACTTGCACACCCAATCTTGTCCCGAAACTAGTGCATCATTTCATAACTATTTTTCATATGCCGAACTACCTTGGGTCATAGAGTCTCCTCTGACCAGACGGGTCACACAGGTGAGTCGGTTCAAACCCCGGGGAAACCAAAATAACAAGACGCTGTGGTAGCGTATATTTGGGCGTGGTTGTACTGCGCGTATATGAAGTTTGTTTTGTGTATGAAGGATATGTGGGTAGTGCAGTGGTATTGTATATTTGAGGGGTTAGTTAAGATATGTTTGATTACTAAGATGATGGGCGTAGTTTGTGAGGTAGTTGCTGGGTTTCTATAAGGGGTTGTTTTTACTGGATGTTGGTAAAAGAGTCAAACTCTGTTGATAGAAAATGTCTGTATTAACTGACATGTTTTACAAACATACTGTTTTCAATGCAAAAATCTATACCCCTATCTGCCTGTTTTCTTTTCTACTTGTAATTAAATGTTTCTTTTTAAGAGGTTCCATCTCAATACTCAAATGAACTATACCTGTGTTTCCTCGCAATCTTTTTCCTTTCACTGCTTTCAGTTTTGCACGAGCATAATACAAAGTGTATTTCATATTGTAGTCTTTAACAATTTAACTTACTTCGTGTAACTTTACAAATTTCTTCAACTTTTAACAAGTCTTATTTCACTTAACTTTCATCATATCCGACAATAAAAGATAAATCCTTTACTCTACTTCTTCGCTGAACCACACAGCTTATACAGTATGTTCCAATCCACGACAAAAATCCTGTCACTTCATGACAATGTTTTGAAAAGCACATCTTCAACACAGATTTGCTCGCAGCCAAATTCCAACATAGGACACCAAAGTTTACAGCGCAAGCAGTAAGGTTTATCTCAGCTCCACTGATACTCTCACTTTCAGGAAGATCAACTGGCATGACATGTCTTTTCACACCCATCACATTGTACAGTGTATTCCCCAGTACTAGCAAGGGTGGATAAAGTTCCTGAAGTCCCGTATCCACATGGATTAACAACAGAGTAACACCTTGCATAAATTGCTATAGCACAGCACTGTTTACAAGAACATTGGTATAAACTATTAACATTTGATATACTACAGTATTCAACACTGCTTGAACAAAGATCAACTTCAAAGTTGGCAATATGTACACCCTTATAAGCTCATTATATATCCTCATTCCTACATGTATCCGGATATAGACTCTGAAAATATTGTACCAGTTTATACATGGATGGTATTTCCAACAATACACATGTACCTTGACTATGACTGTTACCATACATATCGCTAGCATGAGAATCAACACCAATAATTCCCACAGTTAAAATGAATGAGTTGTAGTTCAGGGCCAACTTATTTCCTCCACAAAGCAATTTTCCTTCCGTACAATTTACTCATTACCTTTTCTTGTCGTCACCTCACTGGAATCAAAACACTCTTAAGACAAAACTTGCTGATAATGCAAAATCCGACAACGGGCACATTACCGTACCTTACCGCGTCAAAATATACACATGAAAAATACAACGCGCGAGTATGTTAACAGTCACTCTGCTAAACAAAATTGACGGAATAAGAAGAATTGTTACCGCTATCAGTAGTTCCCAAAGAAGCCTGAGTCCCTTTTGGTTTCAATTGTGACAATCTTCTCAGTCTTCCTTCATCGGAAGAGATTTTATCACAGGCAACTCCTTGTGTTCCGCATTGTGAAAATCAAAATCATTATTGCCACCCTGATTACCAGCAACACAAATCTTGCGACTCTAAAACCTGATACACATTCTTCTGTTCAACCTCGAGTTTTCACGTACACTCTTGATGTTAGAGATTGTCGTTGCGTCTATGAGGTCCATGGTCTTTGAATGTTTTGACAATTTCCTTAATTTTTCTTTGAGTTCGCGGACCAGACCATTATGAAAACACTCGATGTTATTTTAGTGTGGGCCTACCGCGAACAGTGTGTGCATTTGTAAGTTTAACCCTCCATGGCATACTTCAACAATACGTTCCTTTAAACACCGTCGCCAAATTGTATCCAAGCTGCTTCTTTCTCCTGCTTTGAAATTGTATCATTGGTTACTGCCATCCTGCGCGTAGTTTCACAGTTCAATCTGTCAGTTTTGGCCAATGAAACGTTGTCGGTTAGTCTCTGTCGTGAAATTGACAACATTTTTGGCGTCGTGCGAACATGTTCTGATCACGTGCTGTCTAAGTTTTAACGTTTTTCGTGGGAACGTATTCTATTTTTAAACTCTGCATGTGTCAACATGGTGATGTAAATTCAAGTTTAAATTGGAGATACAAGAAAAGACTTTTTTTATGAATCCGCCAGAGAGTGTTGAGGATTTAAAAAAACTACATTTTGCGTGAGACTCCGAAGGCATGTTTTATGGATTTTGGTTTACTTTACGAAAACGATAAAGGAGAATATGTAGTGTTGAATGACGTTCGCATGGCAGACATTCGCCTCGCTTCGCTTGTTTACTTGCCTTGATACGTTAGCACGTATTGCGTGCCTATTGCACATTTGCGTCAAAACAAGCCGTTCCCATTACTCTATTTGGGCCACGCCCAAATAATAATTCTTTCTTCCTCGAAAAAGTTAAAGAATAAATCAAAGAAATCGAAGTGATCTCGAGATATCTCGAACCAATTCGGCTCTCACTTCGCCAAATAGCTGAATAAAACCGAAAACCTACAGACTTTACAAGCCCAATCTTGTCAAAAAATTGTAACTTTGATACATTCCTGAGCGTCGCGAATCCTTTACTTCGCGCTCCACCGAAGTAAAAGCATTTAACAATCAAATTTGACCTTGTGGTAGACTGCGAGCAGTTTCTCTTTTTTCTTGAATATCTGAACGAGCGCGCGATATGCGCGTGCGAGCAGCGAGTTGGGAGGGCGCCAGTACTGGCGAAAACTCGCTTGTTGCTCGCACTGGCGCCCGCCAACCTCGCTGTTCGAGGCTTCGGCGTCCCCACGCCCGAACACGCTTTCGTGCAAGAGGGACTGCGCGCAGCCCAGCCTTGTGAGAGAAGGACCAACTACAAAGCATATCCAAATCAGTTGGAGAGACAGATAGGAGTGGGGAACAAGGCGCCTCAAATCACGGTCCATAATTTTTGAAGCCTTCGTAACGGAATGGCGTGTACCTTTTATTTTTTCCAACCAGAATTTCCCATTTTCCCAAATAAATGGTAAGTACACTCTGTCTTAAACTTCGCAGGAAATGTTTGTGTTCGTTACTGCAGTAAACAAATAGACAACAACTTTTACATGTCTATACTTTTATAGATCTTTGAAATGACACCAAAGTGTTGAAAACTATGCGATAAAACCACTCGCCGTTGCACTTGGGTTTTGGATACTAGAAGTCCGATTTCCATGCTTTATAAGAGCACAGACAAACATTGTTGTTTACTTGATAAGTAGAACTTATTTTAAATCAAAATTCAGGGGGAGTCACAAGCCTATTTCTCTACAAAGTTTGAAAATGTCGTCATTTTAAAGGACTACCTGAAACGTTTATTAAACGTTTGCTTTTCAAAAAGGTTTGAAACGTTACAGAAATTAATTATGTGCTTCAATCAAACCAGTAAAATTAGAAATTGACACAGCACGCACTCGTAGTGACGAGGTGACAGATAATGTAAGTAAAAATTTTACAGAGCATTCGATTCCTTTTAAATCATTTCATGGCGTGTTTATAGACTATCGTTGCTCGCTCGGCCGCTTCGCGGTCTAGAGACATAGAGAGAGAGCTCTCCGATCGTTCTACGGTTCTTTCCACGGTGAAAACTCGTAAGGATATATTCCATTCAGCAAGTCTACAGTAATTAGATTGTCTTTTGTTATGAGGATCAGAATCATTTTTAGTTTATCCGTCATGCAATTCCAGACTCTTCTAGAATTATCTTATAATCTGTAATATTCCAGAAATATCTGTAACGTGACTCAGCAGTTTCCACAAATAGTAGATGATGTAATACACTATAAATAGTAATGGAACGTTCTAGATGTTCAAAGAAAAAGTATAAAACTAGGCTTGCAAGTATCAAGGTGTTGTTGTGTGCCCGAGGGTTTTCCCTCGTGGCTAGTTGTGATTGAGCTTATCAGCTATGGATGCTTTATTTTGAGGAAGCTATAATCAACTGCTATAACTATGGAGGAGCTATAACCTTGGACATTGCTATATCAAGAGAAAAGAAAGAGAGAAAGAGACGATAGCAGAAAAGAGGAGAGAAAGAGTTCATGATGAAGTTTCCCAGACGAGTTTGTGAACACAAAAAAGCCAATGAGTGGAAAGGATCCAGTGAAAATCAAGAAAGTCAAGGATTAATGATGTCTCAAGTCAGTTGAGTTGACAGTTTTTCCTGTATGGCCATGAAAGACAGTAAGCCTGCTTGCTTTACGAACTGCTTAACTTAATCCTTAACCTTTAAGTTAGTAACTATAACAGTGTATAATTAAATAAATAATAGTTAAAAAAAGGTAACTGCTCGTTGTCACATTTTTGTTGCGTGCCTTATATCGTACTCGGGAATTCTTTTTACTTGTGCCTTGTTCACGGGCATCTCTTGGTTATTCCGGTACGTAACACTTTGATTTTAGGGGTTAGAGAGTTATTATAGAACTGTTGTAAACATCAGTCTTCTTCATAATTACAGTCGAACCTCCCCCGCATGTGCAATCACCTTTCGTAAGCGATCAACCGACCCAACCCGACCCGAAACACCAAATGTTTACCAAGCAAAGCTCCTATAATTAGAATCTATCGTAAAGGAACACCTCTCGTAAGCGACCGCGACCTCATTTTTCTGCTGATCGTTTTACAATTTTCCATTTTCCTTACCTTTTGTTAGCGACCACTTGACGCACGGTCCGATCTCTTTGTTCGCTGTACGACTACGTACTACGCCACTCACAGTATACGAAGAACTTTAAGTAACGACATGAAATTACACATATCATAACTGAGTGCGTTTGAGGAGGTCGGACGCGCGTAAGTTGGCTCGAATTTTTTTTCACCTTTCGTACCAGTATTTGGTACCATATATTTTTTTGTTCTTACCATAGTTAATTTAAGTGGAATGGTTGGAAAACCCTTCGTTATATGTTTTTGTTAGCCTTTTGGGACCTGACCGTGCACACATCAATTGACCACTCCTGAAAATACCATAACATACCATAATGCTCTTTGTTTGTCACCCCAAAATGTTGCACAAACATTGTTTTCTGTTTCTCTTGGGACCATTTTAACTCCCAAGAGAAATTGAAGACAATGTTAATGCAAAATTTTGGGGTGACAAACAAAGAGCATTATGGTAGGTTATGGAATTCTCATGTCAGTGGTGGTCGATAGCACTCGTATCATTTTGAACTTACTGACCAATAGAAACAATTTGTGAGCAAAAAACAAAGGATTGTGCACGGTTAGGCTGCTTCTTCGAACACAAACTATAGAACCATTGTTTTCAACTTTGATGTTTGCCGGCTTTCCTAACCACTCTCCTCTACTAACTATGTCCTAACTACCCGCCTCGATTAGTTATTCCTATTTGCAGGTGGATACTTCTCCTCCAATCCATGCCTTAATAAATAAAGTTGTTGTTGTTGTTGTTGTTGTTGACTTGGAAATTGCACGCAATAAGATCTCTTCCAAAAAGTGGATGGGTCAGAACCTCTTCTTGGAAGAGACCCCCCGTGGGTCGATTCTCATAAGCGACCACCTCCTGTATGTGACCTCTAAATCTTCGTATTTTGGTTGGTCGCTTACAGGAGGTTCGACTGTATAGTATTTTCACTAACCTATCTTGTCTGATTAGGCTCCGTCGTTTTGCAGAATAGTCCTTTGACAGCAAACCGCCAACAGGCACCTGAATTTTGCTTGGATCAGCATTATACCACAGAGTGTCTGCAAAGCTTAATGATAGCGCCTCGATAACGGTATGAAGAT
The DNA here is from genome assembly GCA_038088405.1 of Porites divaricata. Lineage (NCBI taxonomy): Eukaryota > Metazoa > Cnidaria > Anthozoa > Scleractinia > Poritidae > Porites > Porites divaricata. Next base: position 12,534,532 of record JBBMOI010000009.1, read on the forward strand.
ATTCAGCAGAGTTATGCTCCATTCCTGGCAAACAGAATAAAATGATAATGATAAAAACATGAAGGAAAGCATCAAACGAAAGACCAGTCCTTTGCACGCACTTTCCCGCGAAGTCACGCGTGACCTTATGAACCAATCTGAAGGCAACTGAACTTCGCTCAGGAATGCCCCAAAATTGTTTTTTTGGGACAAGATTGGGCACGCAAAGTCCGTGATTTTTCGGTTTAGGTCGGTTAGTTCATGAAGTGAGAGCGCAATTACTTCGAGATATCTCGAGATCACATCGAGCTCTTTAATTTATTCGAGGAAAAAAATTATTATTTTTGGCTTTCCAGGGTTTGAACAAACTCACCTGCGACCCATCAGATCACATGAGACTCTAAGTTAAGGGATTGCGATTAATTAAGCCGATTGTGCCACTGCGACTCAAGGTGCATAAATCCCCACATGCGTTTGATACCACGACGTTCATTTGCACGCTCCTATAGCGTCTTGTTTTTTTACCTAGAAACGGAGCGATTTCTTTCAACGATTAGAGATAAATCTCCAAGAGTTATTGAAATTGACAGGTTTGGCCACAGTTTGAGTTTGAGTAATTTTGTCCGCTTTTGCTCAGATGTCGAGAGCCAAAAGAGATGTCAGCACTTTACAAATGCTTTTGGGGGTATGGTTACGCTTGGAATTGACTGAGCCATTATGATGACGATACAACCATCTCTCACAAAAATAAAACCCATAACAGCCTGCGAGCAAGCTCTCTCTCCATATAATTAAGGGATATCGAGAGAAGTCACGCGCGAGTGGCGCGTGAAACGGAGACGGCGGAGGAGCAAGTAGTGGGGAAAGAAAGTGAGAGCTCTTCGTTTCCTCTACCCGTCATGGCTTCGTCGCTCAATCGCGCGTCCGCTTGCCACTCGAAATGGAAAGGGTTCTCCCACTCCATACCATTTCACGGTAGTCATGCGCGTTTGCTATTCGGTGAGTCAGTTTACATTAGGAATTCCAAAGGGAAATATCTAGCTATTCACATAACTAGTAATAGTTGACACTACAGCTGCCCCCGCTCTGTATATTGTCGTCAATAGTATTTTTGCTCGTTGTGTAGCTCTTTGAAATATACCGATTCATAATGAAGATTTTCATACATCGTCCATACAATAGGTAAGATAAACACAGGAAAGGCAAGGTTCCATACACAGTTTCAGTTCGATTTACACAGCTTTGATCAAAACATTCTCAGTTTCGAGAACAGTTTATTCTAAACCATAAAAAAGATTTAATTAGAAGTTGAATTTTTCGCTATTTCTCATTCACTTTTTACATTCAGTTCATTTTATTTGCCGGAAAGTAAGCCTTAGAAATTGAAAGGACGCTTGGTCAATTCACGCTCGCGCATTCTAGTCTTATTTTAAACTTTACAGCGGAAGGACATCTGTGAGCAGGGAATAAGCCAGCACAGAATTTGATTGTCGGCGAATTTCTGTAATCGTCCATCGTTCTTCTAGTGATAAGCTAGCCGTTGCTCACTCGTCTTACTTGTTTGGGGCTGAGTCATATTCGGGTCAAAGAGAGAGAGTGTCTGGCAAGGTTTTTAATCAAAGATTTGTGAACTCGTGTCTGACAAACTCTCCAAGTATTTATATATACACAGTTATACGCGTCACCTTATAACTTCATCTGCGCTTAACGAGTGTCTTTTGGTCCATAACTTTCAAAACAACTGCTCCAAAGAATGTCACTGATAACACGTAACGAAGTGTGAAAGCATAATAAATGTCACAGAATCTACCTAAACGGTCCCTTCGGGATTTTCTGTCTTTACGTCATCCTAACCATTTCGTAATTGCGGGCGCAAACAATAGAAACGTCATCATTACCTACCAATTCCTCGTGGCTCCTGTTCAAGCAAATCGAGATTTTTTCTAGTATACTGACTGTATATTTGAACTGTAAGTACTGTTCTTAATATATGCGCGAGTTACTACGGTGCCTCCTCGGGATTTCGCCTCGGGGCGAAATCCCTGCGGGGGCAATAACAACGACCACTATGGCTCCTGCACGTCTCCTTTTTCACCCATTTCAACGAACACTTAATAATAAACAACATTGCGGCACTAACACGTGCCTGACACAAAAAGTCCTCACATACGCGTGACCAAGCCCAAGTGTACGCTCCGATAGAGTTTTGGTCTTTAGCAAATCTGTAGGCAAGCATCAAACGAAAGACCAATCCCTTGCATGCAATTTCCCACGAATTCACGCGTTTTTTTAACCAATCAAAAGGTAAGCATAAAACAAAAATGAAGATCAATCCTTTGCACGCACCTTCCCAAGCATTCACGCGACTTTTTTAACAAAACTGAACGCAAACGTCGATCGAAAGACCAATCCCTTACACGTACGCGAATTCATGCACACAGCGGTAACAAAGGGCCTAATGAACTCGGATTCACGTTGCTATTTCTATTTACACAAATTGGTCTAACTCACAGAAAATTTTGCTCGGAAGAATTCTCACCTTTGATGTCGAATCCTTCTAGGATATTCAAAGCAAGAAGTGCTGTGATTCCTTGACCATTGGGTGGCATTTCCCAAACATTGATCCCACGATAACAAGTACAGATAGGATCGTCAAACGTGCTGTAATGCTTCTCCAGGTCTTCAAGTGACAACACTCCACCATGTTCTTCTACCACTTCAACAATGGCTTCAGCTACTCGTCCTTTGTAGAAACCATCTTTGCCCTTCCAACACAACTCCTGCGAAAAGTTAGGTCGTCATGCACTGAAAGTTAGTTGGAGTGGCAGGTTCGTAAGCCATAAGAAATATTTAAGCTTTTCCCTTCAGACCCCTGATAAGTTAAATAGGTGCTAAGTTTCCCGAAGTTAGTTTACTGGGCCCAAATGAAGTAATTAAAAAAAAACATGGAGAAAAGGTGAGGGCAACCCAAAACGCCACCCCTAAAAATTCTGATCTTTCCGCAGCGAGTGACACGAACGAATGATAATAAACAATTGACGCTTTGGTTCCCTGTACTCTTCAACTCTAGAGGGCAGGGAAGCAATTGGTCAAGTCGAACATGAAGAGTGTTTTCACATGACGTCACGGCGGCCATATTGGTGTCCCAAAACAATGAAACGGCGGCCATATTGGTATCCCAAATCAATCCTCTGGGAGTTGAACTCTTTTCTTCCGCAAACGCTTTCTTTTCTTCCAATAAATTTGCATAGATGCTGGCAACGTGAGTGAAAACACACTATAAGCGAAAGGGAAAAGCATAAAAATCCTATTCGCAAGCAAATATTTCATACACGGCGCAGCATAAGTGATGCATGTGAGCAAGACAAATAGGTGTAAAGGGAGAGAAAGCCTCTCATCTCCTCGCATATGTCCTCCCCTTTCGCGGCACCACACCAGCGGTTCTGTAAATAGAGAGTTTAAGATACCACACGACGGCGACGGCGACGGCGACGGCGTTAAGAACGTCACTTAGGAAGTCACTTTGCGCTCTTTGAAACTTCAGCGCTATTATCCCAACATGCTCACTTTGCCAAATGTAGGCGAATTCTCCTCAAGTTGATTTTTGAAGGGAAATGTTTAAGTTCTTCTTTGTTTGTCTACGTTCTCGATAATACGTGAAGTAAGGTAATTTCAAGTCGTAATTGACGACAAAGAATTGCGCAAAAAAGGCTGCTGCACGTTTGCTTATCTTTCTGACGTTCTCATTGCCGTCGCTATCGTGACATCTTAAACTCTCTGATAGAGTCTTTTCACTCACGTGGCCAGGAGCCATGTAAATTTACTGGAACAAGACAAAGTCTTTTAGTTGGAAAAGGTTCAGATCCCACACGATTAGTTTGGGACACCAACATGGCCGCCGTTGGGACATCTTTGTGTTAGCAAAACAATAATTTTGCACGTACATCACGCTTGTACATTTCTTTGCCGTCACTGCACGACTACGACGTCAATTGCGTAATTTCACGTATCATCGACAACGTGAACATACGACGACGAATTTCTCTTTCTCTCCGGCTTTAAACTTGAGTATTTTTCTTAAGAATTCAACTCCAGGAAAGATTGCCTACACTGAAATTTCAAAGAACGCGAAGTTACTTTTTAAGTGACGTTTTCGCAGCCGCCGCCGTTGTAGTATCTTAAACTCCCTGTTATCAAAGATGGTGGCCACGGCATTTCAAAAATAAACAAGGAGCTTTCGTCCATCCATAAAATACCGTATTGCAGACAAATCCCTTCTTGGGTTCGTGCAGATTTTCGAATACAAAAGCTCTTCTCATGACACCCTAAACACAGTAACCACAGCGGAATGCGCTCTTAAGAGAGTTTTAAAACTTTTCATGGATTGAGTGTTTTGGACATAGGCAAGATTTGACTACCGAAAAAAGTTTCACTTAGCGATTAAGCAGCTGAGGCAGACATACAAGTAAGCTATATTGCTCAGACTTTTTCTTCAGGTCTAGAAATTTTACAAATTTAAGACTTTTACAAGAATTCAAGACTGTATAGTAACCTAGTGAGAGTGCAGTCCACAATCTTTAAAACTCTTGCTTTATACCTATCTCCTGGGTTTTGCATCTATTCCGTGGTTTACGCCCTATTCTTAGACTGCAGTCTGAACTCCAAAGTCTGAGCAGTTTGTCAAAATCGTGATCTTCAGATAAACTGACAATCTCTTCAACATCGGCAGCTTTGCAACACACAACCAGAAACGTACGACATTTTAAATTCTTACCTCAAATGTCGCAGCTAGATGTGGCATTTTCATTACGTCTCCTGCTCTCGGCGCTTTTCCATCAATCAGCATATCTGAGCCATGTTTATTGGCGGGATTTATCAGAGAAGCGATCCCTTCTCTCCAGTGATGTGCTGCCAAAGGGTGCACAGGGAACCCATCTCGGGCTAGATCAATTGCTGGCTGCAGAATGTCCCTCAGTGATAGCTACAGAAAATTAATGTCAAAAACATTTCACAAAAAAAACACATATTTTCAGTAAAGATAAGGACCGGTAAAAAATGCCTCAGAGAGTCTCAGAGAAAGCATGTGCCTACAGCTGACATTGAGCAAAAGAGACACTAAACTATATTTTTTTCACCTGCAAAAACTGTATTGCAGTTGAGCTCACCCCTGTGTCCCTTTTCACTGTAACTGTAATCTTAATTTAATAGTTAATGTTAGGCCTGTCATTTGTTATGTTTGTCTCGGCAATGTCAGTTTTCATATACAGGCGTAGCAGGACTTGAATGAATTAATTAGGGTTAATTGAAAGTCAAAGCAGGATGAAATCATTTTAACCTGGGATCAATTTAATAAAACTTTTACACGTGTAATTTACTAGTGTAGCCACTGGTTTACAGTCTGAGAACAATAGCTACATCTGTAAATTACACGTGTAAAAGTTTTATTAAAATGACCCCTGAATTTCATTTTGACTAACAACAGAAATATTT
>JBBMOI010000009.1:12545000-12662500 GCA_038088405.1 Porites divaricata
TCTCATTTGGAATTGAAATGATAAATACGTTTATATACTCCGTAGTTCCCTCGAAAACCACACCCGATTCCAGACCAAAATGGGTAAAGTGTATACCCGTTTTCAGACCAAAACGGTGCAAAAACCCTACCCGATGGGGCGGCACATACCTATATGGCTTATATAAGGGAGTACTCCCCCGGGTGTAAGCTGAGCTAGTGCCCGAGATAAAGGCAAAAATATAGCGACAAACCAGTGAAAAATACAAAGCAGACAAACAGGAAACTAATCGTCACGGCTAAATGATTGCTGCAAACCGAAACATCGGGCAAACACACTTTTTCTATCATTTGATTTTTCTTCTTTTTTTCCCTCAATCTTCTTGCCGTAAGGATTAGTTTACTGTTTGTTTACTTAATGCTGGGGAGCGCTGATTCTTAATGAATTACTGTACGCTTTTAGCCAATGAGAAGACAGATAGTGAAAACCGACCAGTGAACATCCTTCGCAATTTTCCCTCAGTGTTTGAGGTAACAACTCAAAGCCCTATATCCATTGATGTCCTGATTTTGACCAGGAGTGATTGTTCAAACGACTGCTACAAAGCCACTTGGTTGTTTCGCCACTTGAACGACTCTGTGTTCCATCTAAGGAAAATGTCTGATTCAAAAAAGGTATAGATATCTATTTAGGCTGCCAGCAGTACTGACATAAATATAGTCAAGTAGCTAGAAGCTTCGCTTCAGTTGAGGAGAAGACTGACCACGACAGCTAGTGCCAATTACTGTGACATGTATATGCCTAAAATAGATTCTCCGACACCAACCATGAAAGATAGATAAATCACACCCGAGGTCTACTTTCTCGTTTTTCTTTTCCAGTAGTACTGTGGGTTATTTTATGCTGCTTTCAGCGTGATAAGAAAGGCAAAAGAAGGCAAAGAAAATTCATCCAGTTTAAAGCCAGGCCATCACTGAAAGAAGGCAGCACGTGTGTCACGAGTGTTTGGTATTACTTAAACCCCCGAAAATTCCTTGAAAGCAGGGGATCGGAAATTGTAATATAATAAACTTAAGAACAGTGTACTTATAATAACTTTACAAATGAAGTCTGCCTAAATTGTAAGTGCTAGTCTTCGGCTTTCGATCACTGACCAGGATAGAAATGGGTCGATCAATGACTTTACTGGTCATACTTATTATCAAGCTTTACGCATGCTCCTGCCTCCCGCTGAGCACCTACCGGCGCTCTTCGAACCTGCGATCACGCGCTTTTTTTTTTTTTTCTGAGAAAGGGGACGTCTCCCAAACAAAAGGAGAGAAGGACCGTCTGATCACAGGTTAGCGTTCTTCCGACCGACCAATCCAAACAATTGACTGTCATATTTTGGTTTCTTTTGTTCTTGTCTATCTTTTGTTTTGTTTTATCATTTATCCATGCAAATATTTATTTAGAAATTCTTCTCTTAGATTGTGTTCAAGGTAGAAAGCACATTTCCAGAAAAAATTAAAGAGTCCACGAAAGGTAAAATTGTCAACAATGAAAGGAGATCGTGAAAGTTTTATAATTATTATACATAGTCATCATCATCATCATCATCATCATCATTACCACAATTGTCATTAGCATACAGATTAATGATTTGGCGCAGGGGTGCCAAACTAGGTAATTCTGATTTTGGATGGCCGGGAGAGGGTGAGCACATGGCCGTCACCTGATTTGAAAAAGACGTACGCTTAATTGCAATAACATTTGCTTAGAAAAATACTAAAAGCAAAAATGGAAAAAAAAAAGCAAAGCAAGTAGGAATTAATTCGGCTTACTAATAAAACACCTTAGGCTACATAGACTTTTTCAACGTAAACTCACAATGCGACGGTTATTCGAGTATGTGCGCAGCAAATGGATGCACCCTATATAACGTTTTATTGCTACAATGGTTAATTAGTTAACCTAATTGATTCCAATCTGGCTTTCTCCTTTTTTCTTTTTCATTTTTTTGGGGTTTTAGCATTCTTATCTATGCAAAGTTATTGCAGCTAGTCGCCTCCTGGAACAGCTACCTTTCATCCTGTAGTGCGCCCTGGGTATATCGGGACCTTGTTCAAAAAGTGGATAGCATTATCCAACGGATAACTCTCTTTCTACCGGATAGCTGCTGGAATGCCAAATACTTATCCACTGGATAGTGAATTATTGAGTAAAGCTATCCAGCCTTCGAAGAACTGGGGCTAGCGGACCGATATATTTAAAACAGATAATGCATCGTTATCTTCTCTTGATATATATTCATGAAGACGAGCTTTCTTTTCATTAGAACCGCTGCCCCGAGTGTACAAGGATCGCCGGCGTTATCTCCCAGCTGCCTTTGCGATGGAAGAGAGAACAACAAACCAGCGACTGTTTTTCAGAACAGGGACATTTCCCCGGATCAAGGACGAAAGTCTGTGTTGAATGTTAACAATTGCATCATGCCGTGATATTACTGTTAGAATAAGTTCATCAAAACAATGAACATGAATGTACATAAGGTGACATAAGAGATAATTAAACTGAGTTTGTAGGGTAGCCTGCACCTGAGCAAGCTCTCCCGGGGGTAGGGGAGGAGGGGGGGATACTCCTCTTTCTTCCTGCCACCAGAGCGCCCTGGAAAGCTTGCTCGCAGTAATCTGCATATCAAGCTGTTGCTGTCTCATGAGACACAGTAACATCAGCAGCAACCCTGCCATACACTCGAGCACAAAACCAAAGAGAAGTCCCAGACAGCTTTGAATTTCTCATGCAAAAGAGAGTTTTGTCTCTGGATGAATATGTTCCAGAATTCGTCATTTGTCACCCTCTATCCAAAAAAAGTCGGAGTAAAAATAGGCCGCGAGCAGTCCCTTATTTTTCTTTTGGGTCACAGCAGATCGAGAGCATGTATGGCACATAAGGAAGGGACGAGCGACGAAGCCGCGCGGAACGAGGGCAAAACCTCAGAATCTCCTCTTCAGTCCGCGCCAATCCGCGGTGTAACTCTTAGCAACACCCCTCTGAGATCCCCCCCCCCCCCCCCCCCCACGCAACATCAGCATAGTCTAATAATGGCTGCAGGAGTGAAGTACAAGTGTATTTAGAGGCTTCCATTGTGAGGCATGATCGTACACGAGACAAAAGCCGGCCTAACCTCCTACTGACTCTGCTGCTTACATACGGTACTCAACGTGATCTATCCAAGAAAGGTTCGCACCTAAAACAACACCTAAATAGGTAAATTTAGCTACTCTTTCTAAAGTCTTTCCGTCTAACTGTATACAAAAATTTGGTGATTTGGCAAGTTCTGCCAACTTCCAAACGTTTTCTGGCAATTTCTCCTTCAATTTACTAATTCATGCAGATAAACAAAATGTCACTTTAATCCAGATATTTGCTTAAATCAAGTGCACGAGTCAAGAGAGGATAAATTATCAAGTCTTAAGAATGTATAAATTTCGTGTAGTCGCTAGCTAATTTTGCTTCACTTCAATTTTTTTTTCTTGAAATATAAAGCTCTTGGATGAAGAGAGAATTTTGAATGAAGCATGGACATATACGTTTTCTATCTACAGTGGTTCATCAGTGTAATTTTTGAAGCCCCCCCTCCCCGAAATCAACCTCGTGCCAGGGAGAACCCGTGACTTTGACATGAGAAGATATGTTTCAAACCATGCTAGAAAGAGCACGATTCAGTCAAAAAGGCCCGAGGAAAAGGCAAAAATCCATGTAAACTTGACCCGAAATTCTAATAAAAAAAACCTTGTTCCTGCTATCCACCCCCACTTCCTTCCATCTAATCCTACGACCTAAAAGCTTTCCCAAAAACTTTCCCCACCGATAGGAAGGAATGCCCGAAAATAGATGCCCAGCAAAACAAACTAGAAACAAAAACTATCCTACGGCTAATCTATTGTACATGCTCAAAAACGGCTTTTCTGAAATCAGATTTTTTATTGAGATATTTAAGAATTTGGGTATGAATATGGCTCTCGATCATACGGCACTTTTTCCCCTAAATCACTTTCTTTACAAGAACACCAACAGTGATTTAAGACAGATACCTGAAAACATGCCACATAGACAACGGCTAGATTCCTTCCGCTATAACTTTAGTTCCGAATTGACTATTCATGAATTACAGCCGGCACTATGATTTTCAATTATAATCTCGCTGTGAGGATGGAAATAATGCCTCACGCTCTACTCTCTTGGTGAGTTTTTCTGGGTCTTTCTGCAGGTACCGTCCTCACAAAAGAAACAAAGGAACCAAACAATAGAGTTCTCTTGGTTCTCTTTGGTTGTATTGTTTCTTTTGTTTTACGTAATCTGTGCCTTGGTACCTACAGAAGGAACCGTTATTTTAATTTAATATTATAGGCGTCCTTCAAGATGTTTGTCCGGGTTTGTTAAGCTTAAAAATGAGACTGTGATTCTGTGTCGTGTAGCTCAGTCGCAACTCTGGAGTTACGCTGTCGGTGGTCATCATACATCGCTTCATAAATTAAAATTTCGAAAGAAGATCCCTCGAGCCAGGAAACTTTAAAAGACAATTTAAGTTTATTACCTGTTTCGTTATCAGTCACAAATATCTCCGCCAACCACTATCGCAGATTAAAAAAGAAACTGAAGTTAAAATAAGGGTGGATGTAAGATGATTCTAAATTAGTTCCAGCCTCATCGGACATTTTCGTTATTTTAGAACTAACCATACAAAATTAGTTACAACCGACTCAGTGATGGCCTTTTGACAGAGACATGGAAGGGAATATTTGTTACCGAGCTAATGTGATTTTCAAATGCCAAATAAAAGTCATTAATAATATTTCTATGGTTATCAAAAGCTCAAACATACATCGTGTTTTGTAATAAAGGAGTTCATAATTGTATTGAAGGAAATGAAATCATAAGGACCATATAAGAGACAAGAAACTAATTAAGCGGAAATTAACCGCCCCCTACCACACTTACATTGTGAGTCAACATTAAGACAACTTACATATCTTTTCGGTTTTGACGGAGTCTTAGCACCTGCGTTGTGTAGACTGGAACAGGAATCAAAGACGAGAACTCTCTTCCTGAAACCAATTTTTCTTATTATAAGTCAATGCTATTCGTTTATGGGGACAAAAAACATGGGCTCGAATTGGATCAATTGGTTGGTTTTTGTCCTCTTCACAGTGTGGATGCAAAGTGCGAAAGGAAATCGAATAACGGAAAATATCTCGTTTCAAAATGAAAGCAGCTCGAGAAATGGTAAGTGCGTGTGAGGGAAGTAATTTTTTCTTCTCCTTAAGACCAAAAGTGCAAACGAAGAAAAACTTGAATGACCACGGTTAAAAAAAAAAGAAACTTACTATTTGCAAAGGATTTTTGTTTTTTTCATTACACATATATATTTGGTTACTTGCAAATGCAACCCGCTCAAGGTAATTTATGTTCCAAATTGGTCAAAAACGAAGAATTGAATTTTTTTTTTTTTTTAAAAAAAAAGCAACACTTTTTACCGATTGGAAAATATCAAAATTTAAGGCGGCTTTTCCATTCGCGTTTAAATTTGCATATCAGCTAATCAAATAGATCTTGGCAAGTTACTGACGACAAAAAATTAAATGAAAACAAAACACTTGTTTTGTTTGACATCGCGGCATACTCTTTTCAAAAAAAAGTATTTCTATGTAAATAAGGCTTTCCCAATTACATTGTAGTCTGCTCAAAAAATTGCTTTTCCCACTGCTTTCTTTTAATCTATTCGTGGTTAGCCAATGAAAAAGTAAGATCATGGGCATAGTTCAATTTTGTGAGACCATGACTGGCAGCAAGCTGCTAAATATTCTTAGTACAGGTGGCCTTCAAGTAACTTTTTCCCGCGACTTGTGATTTTCTTGGTTAAGTGGAAAAAAGCATTTTGGTTGTAGTTTTTGAAAAGATTTTGGCTTATTTGTGAGTCTCTCTCTCTGCCATCATTGTGTGGTCGCCCCGCTGTTGGTTTAAGCGGCTGGAATTAAGGGGGTAAAAACTATGACGTGAGTAATGTTAAAAAGTTCTGACTTCAGCAGTCATATAAATCTACCTCAGGAATGATAGCATGTGCTTAAAAGGAAGGGCTACAAATTTGTATTTTTACTGTTTCATCTGATCATCATTTTGAAACTTTTAAATCTACAGATCTTCAATATGCTACCGATCCAAACTACAGCCTGCCAACTAAAGTTCTCTTCACCGCCGCCATGTTGTTTTCTTTTCTGGTCTCAATTACCGGCAACTTTCTTGTGATCTACGTGATAATGACAAACCGCGTCATGAGAACATCAACGAATTGTCTCATCATGAATTTGGCTTTTTGCGATTTTCTAATCTCATTGCTCCAAACCCCTCACCTTATCAAACAACTTTATATTGGAAAGATATGGTTCGGAGGTACTGCAGGGAAAGTATTATGTAAATCTTACACTTTTGGTGGATCTGTTTTACTCAATAGCTCAGTTTACACCCTGGTTGCCATAGCAATTGATCGCTTCCTTGCAGTCACACGGCCGCTGACCCATAAGACGTCATCCAAATTGGTGCTTAAGATAGGAATTCTTTTACTTTGGCTAGTTTCAACTTTCCTTTCCTTAAGACTGGTGATATCGTCAAGAATCCATGTTGGCGAGGACGGAACCCCTAACTGTATATATTTCGTGCAAAGCGCCAAAGAACTTTTTACCTCTGCATCATGTTTCATTGGATCGTTTGTTCTCGTAGCCGTTCTATACTCCATAATAGCCTATCGCCTTTGGATACGCAAACTTCCAGGTGAGTGTTCCAACACTCAGAAAGACTTGGCCAGACACACCGCACGAAGGGTCACACTTCTAATGATTTCAGTCGTACTGCTGTTTGCAGCCTCGTGGACGCCGGCTTTTGTGACACTTAGCTTAGCTATGTTTCATCCAAGCTCCGCTGAAATCTTCATGCAATACCCGTTTTTGATTGCATTTACGCACTGGTTGATACTTACCAGTAGCGCTTGCAATCCATGCTTGTATTTTATATTCATTGAAAGTTTCCGGTCAAATCTGAAAGCTGTCTTTCATAAATGCTGTTCTAGGCGACTAAGGGTTTGTCGTGTTGGAGCGAAAAGACAAAGTCTGGAAGTGGAAACGAGGGAGCAGATAAGAAGGCAGCCAATAATGGAATTGACAGCGTTTTCGACTGCAGGCAGCAGGAACACTGAATCAATGAACAAATAAAGGAGTGCGGCAAAGGAAATGTGAGCAATGAAGAAAGAGGGAGCACTGGAACCTAAACAGCGAGGCAGCCTCAAATCAACGAAACTGGATAACTAGACCACGAGAAAAAGAATCGACTAGACGAACAAAAAGGGCGGACAAAAATCCAAAAATTGTACTTTCACGAATGGACCACTTGTTTGGGCAGAAGTGTGGACTGAATTTTTCTGGCAACAGCAAAGTTTAACTAAAGAGAAACAAACCGCCTCCTCGCTTCAAGTTACGCCGTGAAACGCGGACTTTGTCAGGATAAAGGATCACGTCGAAACATTACTCTTTTTGATTTGTAGTTGTCGTCCGTGGTTTAGTTTTTGTCTTCTGCTGCAAGAACTGCGCCATTGTGCTTTCATTGTTGTTTTAGAAAGGCTAAAAGGGTACTTAGTTTAGAACACCCAAATCATAACCCGGTGAGGTTTGAGCAAGATTATATAAGAGGAGGCCATTCTGGCCCTTCACCATTTACTTCTCAGTTCTTCTTTCTTCTTCTTATGACATAAAGAATTCATATCTGCCTTCGGCCTCGGCAGATAGTATTGGACATATCGGATAGGGCTTTTGAACACACTGATTTGGGAGCGGTTTCTTTAAGCCTCGTCCAGTTCAGTGGAAAGTTCTACCTACAAACTCATAGACTGCAAGCAGTCTCTTATTTTTCTTTGCAAAGTTACTGCACGAAAAACCCAAGCACGCGAGCCATGATAGAGCAATTTTCGTATGACCTTGAAAAATAGTTTCGGTAAGTGTTCGTTATTTGTTTTATCAGCCAATGGATGAAAAGATCAAAACATGGACTCTTCGTTTTCATGCCAAAGAAAACCCCAATATGGAGAAGGCATTGTTCGATTGGCCAATCGTGTTGCAGTATGACGTCAAAGCGAAGTATCAGTTGATTTCTAGAAAGTTCTCGGGCATGAAGTTTTTTTATTCGAGCGTTCGCTTAACCAACCAAAAGCCACGCGCGTTTGCATCCGTTCGATAAACCAATCAAATCGCTCTTTTTCCGTTCGTCTGTTGTTTCCGTTTTGTTCGCGCGTTTTCATTTTAAATTTCAAGGTCATACGAAAATCGCTCTATAACGTCGTGGTTTGCAATCGCGCAAGCTGAGATAAGAACTACAGTCAACTCTCTCTAAGACGGACACCTTTGGGACAGGCATTTAGTGACCGTCTTAGAGAGATGTCCGTCTTATAGAGAGTCAAATAAAGGGAGTAAAGAAAGGGAGGGACCAACTCTAGGTGTCCACTTTACAGAGGTATCCGTCTTACGGAGTCTGTTAAGAGAAAGAGTCGACTGTAGATGGATTTTAAGAGAAAAGGCGGACTGAAAGCAGTCTAACAAACTCACGGTACCGCGATTGGCACAATCTGAGACAGCAGTCAACCCCGATGTCAAAGTAACACTGTCAGCCGAATATGAATTAACTAGCCATACAAATTACATTTTGATATTTTGATAATCCTGGAAACATAATTTCAGTACATGTACTGTATAACACTTCAGCTTGATACTGAATGAGTTAATAGTAGGTAAATTGTCCAGGTACCCCTCACGACGTTTTGAGGTCCATCTTTTAGAGAGCGTACCTAATGTGCAATTACTGTTTTCGTTTACACAAAAGAAAGTGCTGCCGAAGGAGATTCCTTTCAATGGCAGTGACGGAGATCACAAATGTTCTCAAAGGAGTGGTGATTGCACGTACTCTTGGTTTCGAATCAGGTACTACAATCCAGCCGGCAAGCACTTCCCTAGAACAGGGATATAAGATGTCAAACGAACCAATAAAACCAAGTTCTGCTTACCTTGTCGACAAAAAGACTTTGCAGGTGAAGCATTTAGGCACATAAGGACTAACCTTATTAATCATACCTCAAGAAACTTTACGTCCATTTTGTTAATCTAAAAAAGTTAATTAAGGTTCGGTCTGGCAGCAATAAAATCATAAGTGGGGGCCACTCAACAAACTTTTATGAGGGGAGACTCCGCCCCGAGGTCCAACCCCTTACCCTTTTTTAGTAAAATCCAACCAGTGCTCTATTATCAATGCTCCGTTCTGATTGCTTGAGCTCAGTACTAATAGGTATGTTATAGCCTACTAGTAGCGAAAAGCGCTGACTTGTTGGCGGCAAAAAAAGATTTTTTAACTAGCTTAGTTGTTTTGTCTCGATATTTTTGACCACTTAGTTGGATTTTACTAAAACAATTATTCCTCTCGCCCTCATGGCCCCTAAGTCAATAGCCCATTCGGCCTTTCGGCCTCATGGGCTATTGACTCAGAGCTCATTCGGGCTCGAGGAATAATTGTTAAATATACCATTTCTGACAGAAGAGGTACTCCTTTCGTATACCTTCTACTAAGAAATGGTACCCCTTTAACATAGCTAGTTTAGAACTTTGCGTCCCTTTTAGGTACTGTAAATGCACTGTCTTTTAAATACGAATAAATCCAAGAGGGGATAAATCACAAAACCAGAACGTTTTCTCGACTAAAATTCATCTTCTAGCCCAATGGTCTTTTTACCGACCGAAATGACAGATTTCCCTATGAAATACCTACCCTTTCATATACCTGAAGCCTGACAAAGGTACCCCATTCGGGGCTGGGGGGGGGGGGGGGGTCTCCCCGTATAAAGATTACTCTACCGGGTACCTGAATCGTGCCAAAGTTTATCACATGCTTAGTTTATCTCAGCAGGAACCGATTATCGGCTCCCGATCTACAGTATTGTTTATGAGAAAAGTATTTACTATTTACGACTGTTACACGCAATTTTAATTCACGCTCGTTGCTGCTTTAAAATACTACTTTCACTGATGAATTGTATTAAAATAATCCCCGATGTATCGCTCCCTTATCTAAAAATGACCCCCAGCAAAATGCGCCCCCCCCCCCCCCTGACAGATTTCCTTCTGAACAAAGTACGAGAAAAGTGAGTATATGGCCCATTATCTGGTCAGCTTCATGGAGAACAATGAATTCCCACTGTTATGGCCCTTTTTGTGCATGAGGGTAGGGGGGAGGGGGTCATGGTTGGCGATTGGGAACGCACGAAGTCCATAGAACATAGAAGTCTATTGATCTCCAAAGAAGTTGCAAATTAAATCAATTCCAAACACACATGTACATACAATGTACGAAAGAAAACATAAAGTAATTTACTGGGAAGAAATTAAGAAAAGGAAAGGAAAAGAACGACAGAACTACATAAATGACACAAGAAGATGGAGTGGGGTGGAGTCATTACACAGGGGCACCCAACGAGAATAATGTTCAAAACCACTTAAACATAGCATTGTTAAAAGTATTTAAGTATCTAAAAAGTAGATACAGGTATATTTTTATCCCCTAAATATTTTTTATCTGTTCGGATTTCCTAGCTGAAAGTCTAGTGATCCGAAAAATGTAGGGATCAAAACTTACCTTTTCGAAAATTTCAGCCAGAAAAAAGGCTCCTGAAAATTCTAGTTGACCTTTTTAGGGTAAAAATCCGTTATTATACCACTTTTAAGATGTTCGAAAATCCTAAGAGAGGCAGGCAAGCAAGAAATTTAACAACAAGTATTCCGAAAATTCTAGATCTCAAATCGTCTTCAACACAGATATTTTCCAAAAATTGTCATTGGGTGCCCCTGACAAGTAGCAAACTCAATCTTCATAATTATGTCCCTCGATCTTGAAATTTTTTTTCAAAATTGATCTTCTAGTTCTGTTCAGACGCGCGCGTCTGCTAAGTGCTCTAAAGTCTAAGACGTGAGAAAACCCACGGTGCGTGACATTTAATCTTGCAAGAAATCGTCTAATATTTTTCTTCACTGAGAAAGAGCTTTACCTTGAACATGTTTGTATTCTACAAAAAATGTCTTGAACGTTTTGAAGGGGCGTTTCTGTTTAAAACAACTGTCAACTGAGTATGTCACGAGGGAATTCTTCAATTGAATGTGCTAATCACGGTCGTCGCGTTTGAATGAAATGATTTTCAATTCTTTCTCCTGTATTGGAATCAAAAGACCTGGAAAATGACGAGTTTTAACTTTGTAAGAATCCTCTGGTATTACAAGGTTTTATCACTGCTTAAACTCGTCGCTGTTGCAGGTAAGCCAGTAACAGAAGTAAAAATACATTATGAATTTAAAGAGACAATAGTAAAGATATTTCAAACACGAAAGGATTAGAAATTTCTCCCGTCGTTGTATTAATATATCTAAACGTCCCAGGTTCTAAGCCCCAAAAAGAAATAAAATTACAACAACAATAACTGAGCCCGTGCTTCTTTGGCTTTATATTTGGGAAGAGGCAATCCTCGCTACACCTTCATTTTGTCAGCCAAATTCAACCTTTCAGTATAAATATTAATTTTTTACTAATATTAAATTTTAATACCTGCCATTCGAATGAAGTAGATTTTTACAATATCATTTCTTTTGAGCTTCCTAAGATAATTTCTCTTTAAAACATTTATGGGTGATTTCTCTCTACCATTCTTTATGAAATCTATTCAATTTGATTGCCCTTGAAGACCTTATATTATCGGATGTTAACAATAATATTTTTTTTCTGCCCATGTATTGCTCAACACATCCAAGGGTTAGCATCCCAGCTGTCTTATCTGTCAAATGGAGTATTAAAAATTGTTTACTTTTCATTCCTACAGTAATTTCTGGAATTTAAATGTTACGAAGCACAAAAAAAAATCATTCACCAATATGGCAATTCAACCTGGATCAAACTCATCAGCACAAGATTATCGCTATTTTAGTTTCATTTGCTAAATCTGATGATTTTTCCCGGGGGCACTCCCTATAATGAGCTATACGGGCCGGAGGGCTTCGCCCGAAAGGATACGTTTTTCAGGCTTGTACAGTCCCCGAAATGATCCCCAACCCTAAAATGATCCCCAATTCGACCCCGAAATGACACCGACCCGAAATGATCCCCATCTCTCTTCATGTCGACCCCGAAATGAATGGTATTCCACCACGGAATTATTACAAGTCTGTTGCAGCGTTTACGTTCTTGAATAGCTAAATTATGTCATTTTTGAAAAGTGTTAAAACACCATTCTTAAAATCATTATCCAATGTATCCTAAAAGTATACTAGACTTTGTGTATTGAATAACATTTTCTTTTAATCCAGTTCAAAGTGTAACCCCAAATTAATTTCATTAAAGAATGCGAGCGAGTGAAGATTATTAGTGAAACTTTAATTAATGTTATGCATTTTGCTCGATCCGTAATTCTAGCTAGTATATCATTGCATTCCTAAAATTAATTGGAGATCATTTCGGGGGCGACGTGAAGAGAAATTGAAATCATTTCGGGGTCGATTTGGGGATCATTTTAGGGTCGGGGATAATTTCGGGGCTGTACAGGGTTCAGGTATATGAAAGGATGAGGATTTCAGCAGTCGAAGTATGTGAAAGGGTAGGAAAATCCTTCATTTAGGTCTGAAAAAGGCCGCAATTAAAGGGCTCACAGATGCATTCTATGGCTGTGGAAAAAGTTGAGGTTTTTATTCGCTTTTAAGGTGGCTCCCTAGAGTATTTACTAATAATCCGAGCTATCAAGCATACGTTACAGAAGGATATCTAGTTACTTTGTCTTTGCGATATTGTTCACGAGATTCACCGCTAAGGTTACCCATATAAGAAGGCTCCTTTTTCAAGTTTCATTTTCTGGATTAAGACCGTTGCCATGGAAACATCACATCCTTAAACATGCAGTAATTTTGTCATTTTTGCCCATTTTTCCTTAATATTTCTAATTTCCCGCGGTGAAATGTCTTTAAACTTTGCCTCTTTAAATTAATGATTTTGCTTAACATTTTAAAGTGGAAAAAACTTGGGGTCGTTAAGACGGTTTTGCTAATATTTTGAAATTTGTAATTTTTCTTAATAGAAGAGTTTAGCTCTTACAGATTTTGACAAAAAAATGACAGTACAAAGGTTCTGCGACAGTTAAGAAATGAGGCGATTTTTAAAAAAATTTACCGAAGGAAACGCGAGAAATTCACGGTTAATTAACTGCGCTGACGTCACAAAAATCCGAAAAACACGCGTGATTCGGGGTCGTGTGAGCAAAATACGCGCGCGAGCCATCACGCCCGCATGCGCATAATGCACAAAGCTACTGAGAACATGTGGTTTCTTTGAAGAGTACGAAAGCCATTGTTTTGAAGCCGTTTATTAGTATTATTACGGTGATATCTCGCCAGTTGAAAAAGGAGAGTTAGCGGATTCAATTTTTTACCTAACACAGGATGTTTTCTTCGAAGTACTTGACTATTGTAGTCAAAATTCGAACCGTGGTGGTCACTCGTGAGGATGGCGATCGTCGGAGATGAAGACGGTGCAAGGATCGCAATAAGCCCTTCATTTCCTAATCTGCTGTACACTGTTTGCAGATCTTCAAATGTCAGCCCACTTCCGGATACTTTTTCAACCTTGCTCTTCTTCAGGGATAATTTCGACGGCGAAGTTTTTCTTTAAAAGTCTGCTGTAAAAGATGGCGCCGATCTATAAATCGTACATCATGTCCATTGTCCTCAGCTACACGTACAAGACCGTAGGTCTCGACGGACAACTATTGCTTTTTTCAAGGGTCAATCTGTGAGTAAAGATTATTTCTCGTTATGCAAAAACATTTTCTATTGCTTCTTGCATCTGCGTTGAAGGACGTTTCAAACAAGAAAAAATACAAGCATGTTGGTTCGTGGATGGAAAGGTTCCTTCGATGAGGATGCAAATTACGTGGGAAACCTTTTTTCTGATAAGTTTTTAAAACAATGTAATAGAGTCGGCAAAACAAAACAAAAATTTACACTCCCCGTTATCTTGTCTTAAAGCCACTTCTAGAATAATTAAATCAAATAAAATTTAAGAGAAATAAAGTGACCGAGGAGCTCCACCAGTGAAGACAATCTTCTGTGTTTGTTCGTGAATTGGCTCGATCTTTCAGATCTTTCCACTGACCGTGAACCAAAGGCCAGAAACAGCAACATTGCTTCCTTCTAATTTAGTGTACTTACTTCTTTGTTTTCTAAGTAAAGTTTCCACCCACCATTTACTTCGACTATTTAACGTTTGTCTACTTTTGAAGCGAAAGAATTGATGTCTTTGGAAAATTTCTGCTTTGTTTTTGCATACAATTTACTCTTATGGAGATCGATAGTGACTTGTAACCGGTGTAACATTGTCTCCTCTCATAAATATTTGACCTACACTAATCAAACTTTTTGCACAATGAGCTTCAACAGAAAGTTAATAAAGTTTTTTGGGTGAAATATTTCGAAACTGCGAGGCCATATTTGTTTTAATTTTTGCGTGGACGTCGCGCGGATTTTAAAGCTCGCGCCATACTAGTGCTCAGGCTGCGCACGGCCAATTTACTCTAGGGAGCCACCTTAAAAGAGAAACTAGCTTTGTGACATTGTACCATTAGTCAAAAGAAGGTATACTGAAGGGGTACCTTCTCTGCCAAAAATGCTACATAAAAAGGGTAAGGACTTGGACCTATGGGCGGAGCCTCCCGAAGAAAACTTTATTGAATATCCCTCGGTTGATTTTATACTACTTCTCAATTGGCCATTTCCGAGTTTCCTGAGGCCTCTGTTTCAAAACGAGGGTAGGTGCTCAGCCTTTGATATGGAAATCATTTTTCATTCTCATGCAAATAAAACTCATTTTCATAAGAAAGGTTGTGCACCTAGCCTCATTTTGAAAGTGAGGGGTTTTGGAACTCGGAAGTGGCCTATTCTTTGCGTATAAAGCCAACCTCGCGTATAAAGCCAAAGAGGGCAGATGCGCAGTAAAAACTGTTTGTCCTAACCTTTCTTTCACAAGTAGGGTCGAAATAGAGTGAGAGTAGAAATGGATGAATGGGAATTTCTCTGTACGTCCTGGTTTCAACTAGCTAGTCTTCCTCGCAGGCGTTTTTTGGATGTCACGCAACGGGGAGCGTTGCGTGACATCCAAAAAAACGGCTGCGATGGAGACTAGATTTCAACTTAAGAGCGGCTGTCTGTAAATATCGAGAACTTGCCGTCAAATGGAAATTTCGAAATTCTTCATATTCAGTCAGAAAAAACCCTTTGGTGAAACGTTTTCGAAAATCACAATCAAAGTTCCTAAAGAGTTTTCTTTTTCGAGAAAACCGGCAAAAAGTGAAATGCTGCCCCACGCCATATAGTCGCCGGTCTAAAACCTTTGAATTATACCATTTTCAAAGCCCTCGGGAAGAAAGACGGTTCAAGGAAACAAGTTCATCCTTGGCAGGTAAGTAAGGCATCCCAGTTACAATAGTCTGTGGTAAAAATATTGCAAGATAATGAAATTTTTACTCGGTTAAAAAACGCCCGAAGATTCCTATCTTCAGCACTTTCATAAACAATGAAATTTTGCAAAACTTTGAAGGAAAAAGTCACGGCTTGGTACATGGAATTTTAGAAGAATTATTACACCTCAGAAAAGCCCTACTGTTGTAGTGCAACATATAAAAAATCCAGCTTGGGCAATTAAAAAGCAACCTGCCGAGAGAGGTAAACGCGCAGTTCATTTTCGATGTTTTTTGCACAAAATTTTCAAACAGTCAGGCAACCGAGGGTAACACTAATATTTAATGTGCCCAGATATGCATATTTTTTCAGTGAAGATGAATATAATGTAATATAATGTAGCATCTAATGAATATTTAAGTCTTCTATCGTTTTTTTTTTTTTTTAATTTTAACGTATAAATGGAATAAGTGAAAACTGCCGGGCTGAAGTTCAAGTGCAGCGTCAATTGTTGGTTTTCACATGACGTCACTAAAATTCAAACTAAAAAACTATCGATCCTACCGAGATTTTACTTTCACGATGCATTAGAGCAGCTGCAAACTAATTTTGATACAAATTTTTGCTTCAAAAGGGTTCTTGGTTTTGTGATAGAGGACGCTTGAATTTCCAAGTTTTTGCGTGACGCGGCATTTACATGACGGCCAAGAGAGCTGTCATGTAGGTTAAGAAAATGACTTATTTCAGGAAATTTTGCTATTCAAACTGTTCATGTATTAGAAAAAGTATTACTTTAATGTTTATGAGTTTCTCGTGGAATAAATTCACGCTTTTGTAGTAAAACTCGGTAACAGATGTTTCTGTTGGTTTCCGTCCGCCATGTTGGAGCTCATCCAGGTGAGCACCAGTATGGCGTCTCCATACAGATCTCTATAAATTTGGGTAAAACATTTCTTCGGATATTTCGTATACGAAATATTCCTCTGACCTGAATTTTGTATATGTACCTCCTTTTATTTCCCAGATTCTGGACTTTATCTATTGGACGGTTTTGATTTTTATTTTGATCTATTTTGAATGGCGTGACACTGAAATCCAGCAATACCTACATATTTCCATACTGGCTTAACGAAAGCAGAAACTTGAAAATTCATGAACAGTATCTCAAATCAGGAATCTTTGATAAAGTGCATCTGAAAGTTTGTTTCATTCGATAAAAACCTGTTACTGAGGGGCTGGAAATTGTTAGAGTTCAAATGGGGAAAAACTGCGTTTGGCGAACCAAACAACAAAGGTCTGCAAATGATATCGACACCAACCAAGGTACTAGGTACTCCTTTTTTAATTTATTTTTTACCAGTGACCCAGGGAGAAGGTCGCCCTTAATGCGCCCTTCCCACCTGGTCGATAAAATGTTTTAAATCTATTAAAAATTGTTAAATTCTTGACACAAAATGTTCGTACAAAAAGTAATATAGTTAAAACAAACAACTGAAGAGCACTCGCCTCTTCATAAAATACGCCATTTAACCGGCCAAGAAAGTAGTCAAAGTTTCCTCTTGTGAACTTTACAGGCAAATTTATCATCAGTGAACTCAGAGGAACAATTTGAAGTACGTCATTACCTGAGTAAAACCTTACAACTCTTTACAAAGAGTACAGGATCGGCCTCTGAATGGTTCTTTTCTACCAGCTATCTCTCACTTGTCGGTCTATTCCCCACCCTAGGGCACACAAAAAAGACCGTAATTCCCACCCCGGGACTTTTCATCGAGCGCAAAAATGCTGTTTCGTTTAAAAATTTATTTTAAAAATGTAGAGAACCTGACTTACATTGCATCAACAAAAAACCGGAATACCCACACTTAAAAAGAAAACAAACAACCGGCGTTATTGTTTCGCGCGGCCAGAAATACTTCGTATACACACACATACACACACAAGAAAACAATGAAAAGTTTGTTTTATTTGCCCACCTTCACTATACCCCCAGCCCTCGGGCCCAAAGCTCTGGACTTTTCCCGCAGGCTGCCTCGGGGACGGATGGTAGCAGATAAAAAAGAACAAGGTTTTTAGGGTTTTGGTCATTTGGGTAAACCATTTGATAGCCAATTGTGCGTGTGGGACAATTAATTTGTAATTAACACTGCGTAGAGAGCAAAGTATTCAATACGATATCGTCTCATCGAAGGTCAAAAAAAGACAAGAAAAGGACTGATGCCAGAGGGTACTAACTCAGGTGTCCGTTAAAGGTATCAAAGTTAGCTGGATAAATTGTTAACAAGAGAAATGGAACTTTTTCGCCTGTAAATCAGCCCGTATTTTTAAAAAGATCAAGAACCCACGCTGAAACGAAACATCTGGAGCGAGGGTGAAAAGGAGATTTGCCACGCCCTATGAACGTGTGAGGCCCACGCGCGTGCGAAAATCATACAACGGCATAAAAAAGGACCGGCTGTGTTACAGTCTCGGAATTCTGGTAAACGCTCATCGAATGTTCCAACTTTAATTAAAGCGAGTAAATTCGAAAACATCAGGTTTGCGTTTTAATCTGAGGGAAAAGATTTAGAAAATAATATATGCACTTTGCATGTTTACTCATTTTTGACCAAATAAATATCGTGTTTTCCCGTTTTCCAATATACCGGTCCAGCCTGGACAAAAAAATATTTAAAACAGCACGTTAATTCAAACTTCTACGTTTTTAATGTGGACAGGGCTTAAGATAAACGTCCACGCGAGAGGGCGGAGAGCATTGCGTGACTCCAGCAAGAGCGGCTGCGAAGGAGACTAAAACCAAGAAAGAATGAGCTAAAACCAAGAGAAGATAATGACTCCGATCAAGTCTCTAGCCATGATAAGGCGGTCGTTGGAGAAATTGTTCATGTGTAAATCACATTTCATGATCATGATTCATTCCGAATAGTGTCTCCTGTTGTTCACATGTTTGCTATGAGACGAGCCAGCCCGATTTCTTTTGGGCTTAGGAGGGGTGTTAGCAAAAACGGAAAAACAAAATCACGCACAAGAAAAGAAGGAGAAAAAATTGGTACACAAGGAAGCATGGGAAAACATTTATGTCTCACCTATTTCTGGGATTTGTTTAACGGGAATGTTAGAAAGGAAGTTCTCATATTTTTAATCCTATTCGAATGAAAAGTGTTGAATAGACATAATTTCGTCCTCCCAGCTTTAAACAATATTTCTCACATAGCCGAATCTCCGTAAATCTGCAATGAAAAGATTTCCAGGTTAAGCCCTGGATCAACTCAATTTGTTTTGGCAATGTGTCTAAGCAATGCCTGTTCTTGAAAGTGTCCAGGAGCGCAAACTGACTTCTATTTTAATAAATCGCAAAAATTGCTCAGCTTTTTCGTACGGTATCAGCCCTGTCTTTTAAACATTTTTTGTAGACCAGTGTTCGTATGACAAAAGTTTAGCCCTGTCTTCTTAGCGCTTTGTATCCTTAGTTTTTGCTGCAGTGGTATTTGTCAATGTGCAGTTTAGTTTCGCCGTCTTACCAGCCATTTTTGTTTCATGTATTTATTAGTTTTTTCCTCCTCTGTTTTTCTTGGCAACCTCCATTTCGAAACGTCGGGGTAAATTTTGACCGTTTACTTTTACCGTCATTTAGCCATTTTTCGATTGTACATTTTAAGCATTGCTGGGTAATTTTCCCCTATTTCTTCCTCTTTCCACCCTTTTAGAACTCCCATCACCCGCCCTTTCCTCTCCCATCTCCCAAATCCCTCCCAGTGGTCCCACCCCTTATTAGAGAGATTAAGATTCACGTTTACGCCAAACGGCAGACATGAATTTTTACCATACACGTGACCAAGTTTTCCCCTTATTTTCCGTTTACTCTTTATTGTTTCTAGACAAAAATAAGTTGTTTTATGTCAGTTTTAACAATAGGAATCTTTCCGGACTGTTTTTATCTGCTTATTTTCTATTCTGAGAAATTCTCAACTTGAGTCTGACGTTTCCCGTTTGTGGTAAAAGTGAATCTTAATAGAGAGATTAAGATTCACGTTTACGCCAAACGGCAAACGTGAATTTGTACCACGTGACCAAGTTTTCCCCTTATTTTTCGTTTACTGTTTATTGCTTCTACACAAAAATAAATAGTTTATGCCACAAGAATCGTTCTGGACTGTTTTTATCTGCTTATTTTCTATTCTGAGAAATTTTCAACTGACGTTTGCCGTTTGCCGTATGCCGCAAACGTGAATCTTAATCTCTCTAATCTCTCTATTCTCCCGGGCTTCCGCCCCCTTCCACTTCCACTAAATTATTCGTTCATTTTCGCTCCGCTTCTACCGCAAATCCTTTGTTATTCCATTCTTGCTTAGAAGTTTTATTTTTTAGATTTCAATAGAGAACAGAGAAAGCCAGTTGTTCCATTGTTAATGTTAAGTAACAGAGACTTGCCTAATTATAACTTGTGGGAAGTTACAGATTTTGAATGAATCTGGAACCAGTTTCAAATTAAAACCCATAGAGATTAACTCCATATATTAAAATATAATACAACAACTGTTGCTAGAGGTACTAAGGTCGGTGACTCTGATTTAACTAAACTTATGAAGCGTGGGCTGTGATAAAAGGCTATGAATATATGTAATATACTTGTACAGTTGTCGCGAGAAAAACTTCTGCAAATAAGAGCGGCTGAAAAAAATGAAAGAAATTGCTCAGCCTCTACTCTCCCTCCGCCTCTCCAAATAAAATGCCCCTTTCCTAATAAAGTAGCTATAGCCTGAGATCACACATTTCAAGATTGATACGCATTTGACACAGTAGCTTGTACCAGGCTCTCAGATAGTATAGTGCGGACCCGCGCGTTTTTCGCATTTCTTTTTACTGAACGACTTTTCACCACTATCTCGGAGCCTGGAACAGGCTATTGACACGGCAAATAATCTTTCAATCAGCTCGTTTAGGAAACTCATATTTCAATTCAATGTTTGTCTGAATCTTAGTCCGTTTTCTTTCCAGCAATTTCTATCTATAAAATACACCCCACGACTCAAAAAATTTATATCAATTAAATTGAATTTCAAAATATATATATTTTGAAACAAGACTCCTTACTTTCCTCAGCATTGTTGACATTTATGGAAACGGCCGTTTGACCTTTCAGAGCTGGTTCATTGCGATCGCCATCTAACTTTCTAACTAGTCAATTCATACCAGAGCAATAAAAGACTCGATCAATCTTTCGATTTTACATGTAAAAACTATTTTTTCCTGATCACAGCGAAAAAATGAGAGTCAAGACAAGTTTTTGGAGTTTGTGTTACCCTCGGTTGCGTGACGGTTTTAATGTCCGTTTTATGCAAAAACATCAAAAATGAACCGCGCGTTTACCTCTCTCGGCGGGTTGCTTTTCAATTGCCCAAGCTGGATTTTTTATATGTTGTACTACAACAGTAGGGCTTTTCTGAGGTGTAATAATTCTTCTAAAATTCCATGTACCAGGCCGTGACTTTTTCCTTCAAAATTTTGCAAAATTTCATTGTTTATGAAAGTGCTGAAGATAGGAATCTTCGGGCGTTTTTTAACCGAAAAAAAAATTCATTATCTTGCAGTATTTTTACCACAGACTATTGTAACTGGGATGCCTTACTTACCTGCCAAGGATGAACTTGTTTCCTTGAACCGTCTTTCTTCCCGAGGGCTTTGAAAATGGTATAATTCAAAGGTTTTAGACCGGCGACTATATGGCGTGGGGCAGCATTTCACTTTTTGCCGGTTTTCTCGAAAAAGAAAACTCTTTAGGAACTTTGATTGTGATTTTCGAAAACGTTTCACCAAAGGGTTTTTTCTGACTGAATATGAAGAATTTCGAAATTTCCATTTGACGGCAAGTTCTCGATATTTACAGACAGCCGCTCTTAATGATCACTGATGTTATGAGAACTTTCCCCTTTTATAATAGGAAACGAAACTATTGGGACAACAATATGCAAGCTTGTTCCAGCCGTTCAGATAGCAGGAACGGCAAACGAGCAGGAGAAACAGCGAGGATCGGACAAAGCGAGTGAAAGCGAAGTTTCCTTCTCTCTCCTTCTCTTCCTCCTCCTTATCATTTTTATTTTTTCTTTCCGCTCATTTACTTCGTGCCACAATCCGCCATCTGAACGCCCGTGGGGGACCCTCATATGAAAGGGGCGGGGATGCTCGCCGTCCCCCTTAGGAGCGTAAATTTCGGATTTTGGCCTCACTGTGGGTGATCTGGACAAAACGCCATTATGTTTAGCGGTAAAGGTTTCTTTTAGGGTTGCACTCGAAGGAATATATGTAAAAAAATTATGTATTTTCAATTCGCTTTATTTACCCAATTCATGTAATCAAAGTTTTAAATGGTCTTTTTTAGGGGTCAAAAGAAGGTTGGGCCACGCCCAGATTGGTCTCCTTTAGGGGTTTAATTCAAAATTTCCGACGATCATCCCGGCCCGCCCATTTTATATGGGAATCTCCCCCCGGGCCTGAACACCTGGAACAGACTACTGTGCAGCCTGCTCCCAGGCCTTCTAATTGGCTTATATGCGCATGTGCTTTCTTGAGGAAAATTCTCCTCGAGCCGTCGATTGATCATGAGGAAGTAACGAGAGGCGAGAACAGGTTTCATTTTTCCACGATTTTGCAAGCAAGTGCAAAGTGGGCGTGGAGCGTGAGACACCCCTAAAGGGAAAAGAGGGGAGAATATATGACTGTTATTGTTATGACTATTCACGTTTCATATCATGTAGAAAATAACCATGGATACGAAGTACAAGGTATTTTAACCCAAGTTTTCAGTCTCTAAAAAGATAAATAGTCCATATGATAAAAAAGAAAACTGCACGTTGGCTCGCCAAAAGATATGAACTTTAATGTTCTCGTGGCAAGAACAAGATTGTTTTTACTCAAATTCATATCTTTTGGCCACCGTGTAATATCCCGTTTATCATAATATTTCCACAGATACAATAGGAATTAAGTTTGTCACCCAGCCAAAGGATGTAACAACTGCTGAAAATACAAACGCCACGATACCTTGCGCAGCTATCGGCTCGTCACCAGTGACTTACACATGGACCCATAATGGCACAATGCTGACACTCAGTTCCAATACTGGACGGTACAGATTAATGGGAGCAGATGGAAATTTAACCGTTATTAAAGTTACCTGGAATGACGCTGGAGTGTACAGATGCATTGCAAGGAGCAGTTTGGGATCAGCACTGAGTTTAAAGGCCGTAATACGGATAGCTTGTAAGTACTACCCTTCTTTATAGAGAGGCTTTCAAATTAATTTCTCGCAAAATTAACCTAACGTCTGGCCAATCACATAAGGAATTCAGTTCACGATAAGTCGCAAAATGCAAAACACTGCATTTTGAATACAGTTGAACCTCTGCCTCGTTCCCAGACCTCTTGTTCTCGATGTAAATTTGCGCACAAGGAACGTGCTCTTAACATCGGCTCTTCTTTCTCCTTCCTGTGGTCCCTCGCACCTCGTCACCAGTCACTCGCATTTCGCACACGCATTCGTTCCCGACCAAAGAGTAAAAATGAAGCGACTGATCAGGAGAAGGCAGGTCGAACCTCTTTAGTTGCTGGAATGTAGTATTCCAGGTGATTGTAGCCTCCTAAAAAGGATTGTTGTTGATAGTGACTGAAGTTTCAACAACCTATGTGGTAGTTATTTTCAGCCTCGAATTGACATGACTTGGACATGCCATGAATTAGGCCTGAGTTCAAACCATTAGCTTCACCCCATTTAACCTTTTAAACCCTGGGATCAAAACTTGAATTCTCATTTGTTGCCCCTATTTATTTGCTACAGACGTAGTGGAGAGGAAGTTGATAAAATATCAAGCAATTTCATCTTGTGTCATCATGTCTGTAATTCTCATGACCACTCTGTTTTACAAAGCATTGATATTACAAGGAGAAATTTGATGCTGATCACTCTTAGGGCTTAAAGGGTTAAGGGAATCCGGATTCTGCAATCCTGGAAATTTTTGTTTCTATAATTTGGAATCCTGTGCCTTGGAATCCGGAACACAGCTCAAGGAATCCGGTATCCCACTAACGACGGAAAAGAGTGAAATCCAGTACCTGGGATCCGGAATCCACGGCGTGGAATCCAGAATCCAGGACTGTCTTTGATTGCCTTACATGGGAGGAATCAACTAAGTAGAACCTCTATTAAGCGGCCACTCTCATGGAAGAAACAATTGGTGTCTTAATAGTGATTTAATGACAATTTTTTTCACCCGAACTCTTGTAACTGACCGCTAAATAAGTCTTTATGTGCAGCAATGTAGCGCGCATGTTTCAGATCGAGTGCGCCTGATAATTGGCGCTTTAATTCGTAAAATACCCTGGTTTCAGAGGTCTGTCCTCGAAAAACTCAAGTTGAAATCACTGTGCGCACGGTTTGATTAAGCTTAAGAGACGAAAAAAAAGAAGAAAAAAAGACTCTCGCACAAGGGTATTCATAAACTGGAAAGGACAAAGAAGAGGGTCCATTTGTTTTGTTTCCTCAATCCCTCTCTCCTAGATTCCTTTTCTTCCCCACCCTTTTTTACGCATGGCACACGGGCAATAATGTAGACGGTTAACATCCGATTGCATGTCTCTTGTCTCCGGAAAGTTCCATAGAAGATGAAGATGAATATCTTGAAGAGGTTACACATCCTCATCTCTCCCAGATATATATATATAACGGACCTGGCCTGCTAGAGCGGGCCACTTGCCGGTATCGCAGAGGTCGAGGCTCAAATCTCGACAAGCCTGTTGAATTTTTTTAAGTCTTTCTTTCACAGCTGCATAAGTAGCGTCTTCATTTCGCAGTTCCAATAAATGAAATTTATATATTTAATATTTCATAAAAATTTTAAAAAGAATTATAACAAAGGGCAAGGAAACAAGAAATACTCGTCACTTTTAATCCAGATTTTAAAGCTGCAATATTTACTTAGTTAACTTACACGCAGCATCAACAAACATGGTAACAATTTCCTCAGTTCAGCATGCAATTTTTTAAAAGAAAATGAGAATCTATTATAATATCTAACTGAAATATTTAATAATGATATGTTATTGAACACGTATTAATAAAACCTAGTTTTCAAGGATGCCGTGTGTAAAATCATTCAAAACTGCTGCGAAGCTGTCCCACAATTCATCTCCTGTATAAAACGGAAAGTTTTCTTTAAACAATTGGTACGGGGATCAATCGATAAGAAGCGAGCATGATGTCGTCACGAGACATAAATCTAGAGATCTCAGATACTCAGGAATACTCCCATGATTATAGTGAGTACTTGATACATATATTTGGTGATTAAGCTTTCGCCGACGACTCAGTGCCGGGAACAAATCAACGACATCCGGGCAGACGTCAGTAGATTCCCAAATCAAATTTTTAGTAATCGAAACTTGAA
This sequence comes from Porites divaricata, assembly GCA_038088405.1. NCBI lineage: Eukaryota > Metazoa > Cnidaria > Anthozoa > Scleractinia > Poritidae > Porites > Porites divaricata. Next base: position 12,569,974 of record JBBMOI010000009.1, read on the forward strand.
ATAATATTCTTCATTAGTAACTGCACTAAAAGAAGAAACAATCTTTCCACAAATACATATTTTGTATGCGACATTCCCAATTTACGTTTTCATCAATATGCACTCTAGATCTAGGATATTTCGCAAATGACACTTGCATCACGAGATGATCGTTTGTAATAAACTTATTAGAGTTTTAGAAAGCGTTGATACATTTAACCTGGGTCTAAGGGGAATATGGGAATATACCAATGACTTACATATCATAGCCTACAGCTGCCACGTAGGCTATGATAGCTTAAACACAAAGTCAGTTTTAGTCAAGTTTAGGATATAGTCTGGCAGCATTTGTACTCCCGTGGGAAGTTCGTGCTGAAAATAAGCAACTGGTCTAGAAGTATTAAGGAGACCTCAAATAACGAGAAAAATCTTGTTGCCAGTTTTGTAACCTCCACCGAGGCTTTTCTGAGGAGGAGGGGGGGTTACAATTAGCCTAACATACTATGCATGAAAACGAGGTTGGGGAATAAAATGGCTTAAAACATTACAAACTGAGGATGAAATGACACCAAAATAACAGGAGATGTAAAACTCGATGTTGTCAGTTTTTTCCATAGCCATTGGGACACTTCACTAGTCATGTGACAAAGTTTGCATGAAAGCGAGGCTGAGAATTAAAACTTCTTATACCTTTATTAACTGTGGATAAAACGAAACCAAAATAACAGGAGACATACAACTCAATATTTCCAGTGTTAGCCTAAGCCAATGGGAAACGACACTAGTCACGCGACGAATCTAACATGAAAACGAGGCTGCGAAATAAAGCTTCTTATAGTTATTTTAACTGTGAATAAACCAAAGCCAAAATAACGGGGATATAAAACGCAATGTTGTGAGTGTTTGCTTAAGCCAGTGGGACGCTGTCACTAGTCACGTCACAAAACTAGCATGAAAGCAAGGCTGGGCAATAAACGTTTTATAACGCTATCAACTGTGGATAAAACGAAACCAAAACGACAGGAAATATGAACCTCAATGACGTCAGTTTTGGCCTTAAGCAAACACTCACTAGTGGCTGGATTAGGTATACTCTGGGATACTACGTGTCTAATCACGTGGCCAAAGTAACACAGAAATGTGCTGGTTTGTAAAATTTGTGACTGGTCCTTTGATGTGGATGACATCCAGCATCAATGTTTTACAGATGGGAGATCGATGTTTCAGCAGTGGTGTACGTGAAATTTTTGTTGAATAGTTAATAGCTTAACTCCTATCATGACTGTGAAATGGTATCTCAGCTCTTTCACCGTACAAATAGATGTCCTTGGTACATATATACAGCTGGCGCACAAACCTCTCGATTAAGGCCATCGTCTCTCCGCTGGGAATCGCACTTACTCCAACAGCTGAAAAGCCAATGATGACTGAGTTGGTATTTTTTCCCACGCAGAAAGGTTTTACTAATGCTAAGAGAATTATCGCTAAGATTATTTTTTTGTGAAGAAAAAACAACCAGAAGAACATCAAATTTTTCTGGTTGTATTTTTCGGAGCTTCGCTTACTTCTCTGATCCTCCCAAATATATTAACGAGAAATGTCAGTTATGATGGCATACCTCTTATCCATGGTAACTGATTGGCTGAATTGTGTCGGAAATGAATAAACAGTTACAAAACAGAAGGCCTCCACGACACTACGCTTGTACGACCGATCAGTTATTTCTTAAGATACCTCAGTTGTTATCAAACTGAGAACCAATCATACCTTTGACTCCATTAAAATGAACTATAAATTAGGAGAACAAAGAAACTGTATGATTGTATCTTTTACAGCTCTCCTTACTTGTCTGATCTTCCAGCAATAAACTATCGGGTTTAATGACGAGTTTAAATAAACAAAAGTAATTGTGAATTGCCTAGCAACGTAAACCGGAAAGGACATCTCTCTTGATTGGGTTGCATGCTGTAGTATACCCACTGGTAGATAACAAACTAACAAAGTTACCTGCACCCACAGTGTACTGTATACTGCCTTTCTGTAAAGAGCTACGTTGCGTGAAATTGCTTGAATCGGGTGCTCGTGAGAGTGTTCCATCTGAACATCAACTTGATTGCGACGCAGAGTGAAAAAAATTTTTGAATAAGAGCAAATTGTAGTGACCACACAAAGAAGCAAAACTATATAGCCCCACAGAAAAGTTACAAAAGGATTCCAAAAGTGTGTTAATGCGCCGACAACGCACAAAACCCAAATAATGATTACAGCTATGCATGTTCCTTTGTAAGTGACAATTTGTCTGTATCTGCGCACCAGTAACAGGCGAAGAAGTCTTTCCACGCTTATTGTAGTCAAGGTACACAGAGACACCAAGCATAGTACAGAGGCTGCAATCAAACATGTCACACGAGCGTAATAGCAAATTCCGTGTCTTTTGCTCACCACGGACACCAAATAAACAACATACGCAGGCTCCACAATAATACCAACAAAGAAATCAGTTATCGCTAGGTTACGATACAGGAGTTTGGACTGCGGACTAAGTGATGATTCTCTTTGAAGCGCTACTAAGATCAGAGTGTTCCCCAAAAATGCAGTAATCGACAGGAACAAATTTACCACTGCAAGAAAGATCAACTCGCCGTGTGGTTTCATAAAAACTTCTTTCGAGCAATATTGTTCCAATCTTATTCCTTGGTTTTCATCCCCTTTAAAGTTTGTTACCGCCATTTGTCTGTGAAATTAAAAATTAAGCGGACGAGTGCCTAGTGTAGTAGCATATGACTCAGTTATGGTAAAAACACCTTATGGTGTTTTGCAACATTCAGTTTATTTGAACATTAACAGATTAATTAAAAAGGGGGTAATTTCCTTTACGAATTTGCCCTGTTTTTGTAACCTTTTCCTGTTTTGGCTTACATTTCCAGTTCACTTTCCTGTGCTCTGCTGACACAGTGCTAGTGCCTCAGTAAAACTCACACGATGGGATCGTATTTAAGAGGAACTAACTTGGTGGCCATCCTAATACGAAACCCTGTTTGTTAATTATTAGGAGTATTAATTTCTTTCCTTAAAGGTGATGTTACACGAGACGATTCGCAACAACGCGTTTTAGCGCATCACAGCGTTGCAACATTGTTGCTACATTGTTTTGAATAGTTTTAACATTGTTCCAACGTTGCAACGCTGCGCTGCGCTAAAAATCGTCGTTGCGAATCGTACCGTGTAACATCACCTTAACTGAGCAAAAACAGCAGTTGTGTAATCTATCGCCATCTTTAGTTAGATTAACGAAGACAGTTATAGTCTAAACATAATCGGAATGGTGTGCGTTTGTTTTGAAAGCGAAAACGAAACCGGGAATTCTCTTTACTGATAACGGCGTCCTGTTCAATACTATCAGGTTCGCCCGAAGTGCAATCGCTGTGCAATGATCACTCGGCCGGCAAACCCAGGGGAAGTATTCGGCCCATGTAAGAGAATCAGGATTCCGGACTCCGGGATAATTTCGCTTTTGGGCTGAATCCGGAATCCAGGAAATTTTGCTGTGGAATCCGGAATCGTGAGCTTTGGATTCCAGAAAATAGCTCAAGGAATCCTGATTGGAATCTAGACTGCAGCACTTGGAATCCGGAATCCACAGCGTGGAATCCAAAATAGACTGTGTTGGATTTCATGGGGCGAAAGTGTCAAAGGTGTCCGGTGTCCCGTGTATGGACTCATCAGACAGGAAAGTTTTGAAACTTTGTGAGTGAGACGTTTGGTCAGCTCAGTGTAAAGTATACGCAACGACGTGCACGAGTTGATCCGAGGAGTGGGGGGGGGGGGGTACTCCCGCTAATGCCCTACAGAAGAAGGCTCCACCCGAAAGGGGTGCTTTTTTCAGGTTTCAGGTACATGAAAGGGTAGGGATTTCGTTAGCTGAAGTCTGTGGAAGGGTAGGGAAATCTATCAAATCGGAAAGGGCTAACAGACGCGTGTTAGGGATGTGAAAGAGACAATAAAACTTCGTGGTTTAGTGATTTATCCATGTTAAAAAGACGGTTAATTTACGACAGTTAAAAAGGGATGCAAAGTTCTAAACTACGTATGTAAAAAGGGTACCATTTGTCGATAGAGGGTATAATAGGCAAGGGGTCGTACCTGTTCTGTTAACTTGAGTGAAAGCTGCAAAGATAAACTTTATTATTATTGAACTTACATGTAAGTAACGCTGCAAGCTAGATGAATTCACCGGCTTGAGGTCTTGTGAGGTACGCTCGACTTGAGCTATCAAAAGGTATCGTTTCTTTGAGTAAAATGAAATATTTTTTTGTAAAATGGTCCTCCAAAACAAATAACAAAAGTGTGATTTTTCAGGGTTGCTGAACTTTTTTTCTTACATTATACAATTTTGAAATATCCAGCCGCACCAACTTCATTCAAATATTTTAATGATATTGATAATTGTTGTTCGCTTTAGTGTCCCGATCTTAAATTTAGGCTTATCTGTTTAAACTTAAAAACAAAAACCGGCCATGTTCTTATGAAATCTAAACTAGAATACGGCAATTTTCTTAACTGCATATTTAATACTTCAATGAAACTAGGCATGCATTGCCACCAAAAAATAAGCTTATATCAAGACCTAACTCGCCAAACTGAAAGCAGTTGTCTGATAGTACCTTTCATAGCTTGCCTTACTTCCCTGATCTTCCAGCAATAAAGCAGCGGGTTTAATGACGAGTTCAGATAAACTAAAGTAACAGTTAATTGCCTAGCAAGGTAAAGTGACATAGGCACGGGCCCTTTTTCAGGTGTCATAGCCACTACTATGCTCACTGGCACATAGCAAACAACCATCGTTACCTGCACCCACAGTGCACTGTAAACTGCTTTTCTGTATCTAGCTGTGTTTAGTGAGATTGCTTGGCCTGGTTGTCCTTGAGAGGTGTGGGTATGAACCTGAATTTGGTTACGACGAAGAGAGAAGAAAATTTTTGTGTAACTGAAAATTGTCGTGGCTATACAAAGAGGTGAAAGTATCCTGTCCAACTGCCTCGCTATGCGAGCATTCCACAAATACGGTGATCCGCGGACAATGGAAAAAATCCATAAACAAATTACGGTTACAACTTTTCTTTTAAAACTTGCAACTTGTCTGTATCTGAGCCCCAGCGAAAGAACGAGAAGTCTGTCAACGCTTATCGCAGTCAACGTGTAGAAAGTCAATGCACAAAGTGTACTAGTGACGAAATAACATGTCACTCGTGTGTAACGACAGATATTATAACTTTTGTTCACCACAAACATCAAATAGGCAATATACATAGGCTCCGCGATGACACCAATACAGAGATCAGTTATCGCTAGGTTAAGATAGAGGACTTTGGAAGCGAAAGGCGGACTCAACAGTGAGGATTCTTTGTGTAGAGCAACTAGGATCAGAGTGTTGCCCAGAAATGCAGCAATCGACAGGATCATCATTACCACTGAAAGAGAGATCAATAGGCTGCGTACTTCCCCGGAAAATTCAAACGAACAGTACTCTTCTAAACCTGTCTTTTGATTCTCATCTTCTGTAAAATTTGTTAAGGCCATTTTCTCTGCAGTGCCGATAATGATAGGCCATTGAATTTGTACAGTTCGCAACACTACTGAGATCGGAAGTAATTTTCTATTGTGTAGCTCTTGTTTTGGCGTCGTTTTCCTGTTTTTGTTTGCAGCCATTTGAAATTTGACCATCATAGGCTCTACAAATCGGCTTGCGGTCCCTTCAGTACAATTAGTTTTGAAATGTTAACGTAAATATCGAAAATTACTCTTCAGAATGTCTAATTGGTTCCGTGTCCGTAGCCTTATTGTATCCCTGTTGAAAATGACCTTACAGTTGTTTGCATACTTTTTCGCTCGCTTTGATTTAGTAATATTCTTTATCGCAGAAAAAAAAACTGGCGGAATAGATCTATGAACATAACAAGTTCCATGCGTGAAAACAAAAACAACGGGGTCTGTTATCATTTGTCTCGCGATAACTAAAGCTTGATATCGCTCCATCGTTCGACTGAGTGGGAACGCGACCTTAACTCACAAACCGCTAGAAGCATGGGCACGAACACTTTTCTCAAGTTTGGGTCAAATGGTCAGCACTCGTTAACATCCGTCGAAAGGCCCTTGGACACCTTATGAAGTTTACACAAGGTAGATTAAAGTACACATAGCATCAACCCCAACCCAAAAAAGGAACCTAACCAGTTTCGAAACAGTGCTTAACCCTAATCTGTAAAACGCAGTGCTTAACCGGCTAAACCAAAACGATAAGGAATACTACGTTGTGTAAACTTCATAAGGTGTCCAAGGGCCTTTGGACAGGTATTAAAAAGTGCTGACCGGGTCAAATACCGAAAACGGAAATACGTCAGAGGCCTCAGTGAGACAATTCTCGTTCCCAGAGCCCGTCGATTCTTAAGTTACATGGTGTTTCAGTTGAACAACTATTAAAAAATGATTACCGGATTATCGCTTCTTAACAGTCTTAACTAAACTGAAAGCGAACAACAAATAAACAGAGAATTAAATCGATTGTCGAATGTTTTTTACATACTGGTAACATTTTTGTTTTTCGTATGCATTTTCCTCTAAAAACAGGGCACCAAAAGCGTTAAAAATTTTCAGGCTATATCAATAAAGAATTCCGTTTAGCTTTCACCTGGTCATCATGATAACGAAGGAAAAGTCGTAGGAAAAACCAGGAAAAAGTGCATTAAAAAAAAGCGTTTGTCATCCGCTTCAGAGCAGAAATTTCCTCAAAAGTTAAAAAGTGCTTTAAGATTTTTTTGGGGGAGGGTGGAAATGATTAGCCGGCAAGGACTGGGAACAAACTTGGCCCTCTCCCACTCCCTCCACCCCTCAAGAATTGGGAAGATTTCATGACTTCTCCCGTGTAAAGAGAATTCTGTGATACGATATCGGGGAGTTGAAAAGATACGGAAATCTTAAGGCTAGTTGCAAACATAACTTTACTATATACATGTTTAATTTTACGTTCTTTAGGTTACACACCTTGGGCTTCAAGAACTTATGTTCTCTCTGGGATGAATTTCATAAAGTAACGCCTTCTATACTTTTCTTTTTTTCACTTAAAGTTCAGTATTTAAGCAATAGAAAACGTTTTCTGTGTTTGCATAGCCTGATATAAACACTCGAGGGGTTGGGAGAATTCTCGACAGTTATGCAAACCCTCGACTTCGTCTCGGGTTTGCATAACTGTCTCGAATTCTCCCAACCCCTCGAGTGTTTATATCAGGGTATGCAAACACAGGAAAAAAGTTTTCTATTGCTTTTATAAAATAACTTTCCTCAGAAGAAAGCAAGACTCTCTTGTTTAAAGCATTGATTAAAAGATAAATTCTTACCAGTTGCGAAGTCTTGTACGCGAAGCTTGTACGCGTAATCAGTCTTTGTTTTGCAAAAAAGATGCTTTCCAAGATACGGGTTTTTCTCGCTTAGAATGTCAGCTTAAGCGAAAAAAAATTGACACACCTTCTTTGTGACGATTTTCCAAGTTTCAGCCGACGAAGGAATGGGTAAATAAAGTAAACTTGTCGAGTTTTGAACTGGAAAACTTTTTCAAATTCGTGCTTGCGTGATTAGCGCGCGAAAAACAAAACATCTTGACGTCAAAACCATGTTTACATACTCTCATGCAAACACTTCTCTCGGCCAATCAGAGCGCGCGTACTATCTTAGTTATTTTATAAATACCGGTAGTTCAGTTGCTAAACACTATAATTATAATAACCTTGTTACTTTAAAGAATAGTTTTATTCTAAAGAATAGTCTTATTTTTGTAAACTCTTCTTTAAAAAGATGCAACTTAAAAGAAAACAATGAACCCTTAAAAACAGAACTAATAATCCCTTGTCATAAGTCCCAAGAGCGATCAACATCCAATTTTCCCCGAACAGTGTCGCGTAAGAGTCTTACGCTCGCAAGCTGGCGTGTGAAGCGCTCTTTGTTTTCAGCCTCGTTCCAGACCTTTTGTTTGACTGCTCGCGCGTTCTTAAATACGCAAAAATACGGACTGTTTTGCAGTCTAAATGTTACCTGCACCCACAGTGCACTGTATACTTCCTTTTTGTACCTAGCTATGTTCAGTGAAATTGCTTGGCTCGGTTGTCCTTCAGCAACCCTGTTCTGAACATCAAATTGATTGTGACGAACGGTGTACAAGATTTTCTAATTTGTGTATAAGAAAACTGAGGTTATAAGACAGAGCGGTGAAATTACCCCATCCCAGATCCACCACGCTGCGAGAAAACTCCAAAAGTACGGTAATGAGCCGACAGTGGACAAAATCCAAAGAACTGCGATCACAGTCACACATGTTTTTTTTAGATCTCGCATGTTGTCTGTATCCTGGAATCAGTAATAATGTGAGGAGTCTGTCCAAGCCTATGGCAGTCACTGTTAAGCTAGACACTGACTTAGCACTCGGAATATAAGAAGCACCATGCGAAAGGGGCCGTCGACATATTCACTTTTGCCCCGCTTAACGTCAACTGGACGTTCAAGTCTGAACCCCCTCTCCACCCCCTCCCCCCCCCCCCCCCCCCCACTCCTTAACGTGTACTTGAAATTTTGCTGCCCCAAAAGTCACTACATTCAAGAAGGAATACTGACTGACATAAACTTACGTGAAAATGTCAACTGTATCAACACAATTTACTGCTTTTAAAACGTGATACAAGCTTCATTATATTTTTAAAATATAGAATATTTTAAAATATTTCTAAGGGGTTAAACCCCTGAGCAGCACTTTTGCGAACTTCTTGAGTTGTAAAAACTGACGCACACTTCATCAGGGAGTTTAACAATACAACTAAGAATATCTGTATTCTGATGTACCTAAGTGAGGAAGAATTCGAGGAAATTAGCTGGGACGGGTTTGCGACTTGTGCTATTAAGAACACTGTTAAGATATATAGACTGTTGCTCATTATAAAAGTTATCGACTTCATTCCTTATTCAGTTTCAGTCAAGGTAATGTTATTTGTTGTCAGATTGAAGTGAAAATGATTGCCTCGGATAGAGTACATTAACTTCTTTAATTGGTTCTGCTTTCTCTTAAATAATGTCACGAGCGCCGCTCCACACCTGACGTAAAATTTATGAAAATGCATGATCAGTTTGCTTTTGTCCAAGAAAAGGAAATACTATGTGGACAGTCCCTAAGTGCTGGCATATGTCAGATCCTCTGTTCACCACCGACATCAAATAAGCAACATTGCAGGTGCATAGGCTCCACGAAGATACCCAAAACTGAAAAGATTAGTTATCATGCTAAGTTACGATACAGGAGTTTTGACAGTAGGCAAAGTGAAGATTCTCTGCGTAGAGCAACTAGGATCAGAGTGTTCCCCCAAATTGCAGTGATTGACAGGAACATACATTTACCACTGCAAGAAAGATCAACTCGCTATGTACACTACAGAGGATTCCGCCAAGCAGAATTGTTCCAAACTTGTTTTTTGGCTTTCATCTCCTGTAACATTTGTTGCAGCCATATCTGTGCTATGCAAAATAAGGACAAGGGGCCTAGCGTAATAGCAAAAATATATTAGCCGTTTGCCTCTTCGATATATGACGTGTTTTCAAACTTTTTGGTTGGTGACCTGAGATTAGCTAACTGAGAACTTTGTTAGTTTTTCCTGTTTTTATTACGCTTTCATCTGTTTCCTGTTTTGGCTTACATATTACTCATTTTATTCTGTGCTCAACAAATTGCCTTAGGGCACATTTTACTTGTTCGTCAAAATCACGAAAGACATGCTGATAGGAAGGAATGTGCGATGACTTGTATACAAAAGCCGAAATTAACATAAGATATTCTAATGAATAATAATTTATGTTTAACAGCAAAGTCTGTATCCCTTTGCCTACTGAAAAGCAACTGTTTGTGTAACTGGACACGAGCTTTGCCAATGCACATGTTCCTTGCAGAAGGAAAAGAGAAAGCTGAATTGAGTCAAAACATTGATAGCGAATGGTGTGTCTGTTTTGAAAGAAAAACGAGCCAGGGAATTAAGCGTCTCCAACAATACTGATAACGGCTTTGTTTATCGTTCTTTACAAGTGGAGTCGCTGTAATATATATTGATCGCAAAGTTCCTACCGCTCATTTCTTTTGATTCTCTACAAACTTATACCTCAGCTAGACTGTTCACAGACCATCTATTTTATGCTTCTAAAGGGAAACTCCATACCCGAATCTCGAAAGAATAGTTATGTAAAACGGCTATGGAATTGTGTTTCAGTCCTCTCTCTCTCAATTCCATTTTCGTTCTCATTAGCTGCAACAATGAAACTTTCTGATTGTGGTGGACAAAACACTGACCCCCATGCCAGTCCATGGACTACCCATATCGACTACCCGACTGACGTTTAGTGATTAGGGTATAAGGAAACTGAGTGAATCAAGTTTCAGGTCAGTTTTCCCTTTATAATGACCTGTAATTGGAACTTGATTTACTCAGCTTTCTTACCCTAATCAGTAACCTTCAGCGGCCTACTTCATTTTAGGGTAGCCCATATGGTTAATCAATGCACTGGCCATCAGTGTTTTGACCACTAGTACATAGCAGTTGTCTGATTATTATTTTTACTGCTTGCTTCACCCTTGGGATCTTCCAGCAATAAAGCAGCGGGTTTAATGATGAGTTCAAATAGACTAAAGTAACAGTAACTTCCGTAGCAAGGTAAAGCAATGTAGGTACTCGCCCTCTTTGAGGTGTCATTGGCTGACAATGGTCAAAGGCAGATAACAAGCAACCAGTTAACTGTATCCAGAATGCACTGCACACGCGGTACAGTAGAATGATTCGGCTCGTTTGTTCTTAAGAAACACTGTTTTGGGCATGAATTTGGTTTCGACGAAGAGAAAAGAAAATGCTTATGAAAGAGATAATTGAGGTGGCCAGAAAAAGAACCCAGAATGCTCTTGCCCAGAGCCATGCTTTTGAGAAGACTGCAGTTGACGCACCAAAAATGACCAAAATCCATAAAACAATAACAGTTATAACTTTTCCTTTAAAACTAGTGGCCACGTGTCACTAGTAGACATGTGCTTAGTGTACCAATACATATATGACCCCATGACTTTAAGGTTTCTTTCGAGCTATTCAAGGAGTCTTGAAACATTTTTTGTCGATCAACAGATTAACTAAGGGCGGCAATTTCCTTTGCAACAAATCCCCTGTTTTCATAACGTTTTCCTGTTTTGGTTTGTATCTTTTACCCACTATATATTCTGTGCTTTACAAAATTTTGGAATGATAGCATCAAAATTTACAATGGCCATGTGGTAAACTGATCCAAACGTCGTAAATAAAACTAGAATCATGAAATCGAGGCAACATAATTCCTGAAAGCATAGAATCAAGGCACCATAACTCTAATAAATATGCTAAATACCATAAATACAAATCAGATGGAATAAAAGCATACAAAGAATGGCCATGTGTGACACTTATTCGTTTGGATCAGTGTACCACATGGCCATTGTAAATTTTGATGCTATCATTCCAAAATTTTGGTCTGACTTTCCAAATCCCATTTGCAATTTTAGCTTTTATTTCGTTTTTTTAAAGTTCTTAGTTTGTTTTTCATGAATATTTTCTGGTCTTAAATTCTGCAATTAGGTTTTCTTGAATTCGTGATCGACCTTCCGTGTGTTGCCTCAACGCCCGATATCTTTTCATTCCGTAAATATCTTGCCTCGTTTGAATTTTGGTATTTAGCATTCTGTAATTTTGTTGCCCCGATTTCATGTTCCTTGTTTTTTATATATTCTGCGTTTTGCTTTTGCCCCATATATGGGGTAAGAATTTTTGGTACAAACCTACATCGACTCGAGAAGTTTGGTTTGTGACGTCAGCGCCATCTTCCGCACAAACTCTGGATCCATGGAAGAGAGGGACATACCAAAAATCTTTCCTTGGAGGGAAATTACGCGCTTTTTGTGGGCTGCACCTTACCGCTAAATAAAATTGCTTTATCTATGTTATCTCGGATTTGTTCTGTCGAATGTCCATACACTTTTTTTTTTTAAGTTGCCTCGATTTAAAGTTTGATGCAGTCATGACTCAATGCCGGGAAAAGGTCACATGACCTAGCAAGGCGGGAAAATTGGGAGTTTCATTCCGAATTATCTAGCATTATGGCGGATCTGGTTCAATTGGATTATGAAGGCAAAAGGGTGGGATTGACACCAATGAATCTTAGCAAAACAACAATTGCTCGATGTTTTAGGGTGCATGAAGACAGTTTGCACCTTAAAATCGTAAAAAACGGCAAGTGCGAAAATGTATGGCCGCGATGGAACGGCAAGTTTTTATTGCCAACGGGAACAAAAAATGCACATGTGGTTGCCTTTCCTGCTGAAGATCAAGATTTACAAGAGGATGATGATGATGATTTTCAGGGAACATTTGGTGCTCGGTACGTATGCACGTTCTTTTGTGTTTGCGATTTATTTTTTTCTTCAATGTTTTATTTCGGTACTTTATATATTATAGAGAAGGAAGTATTTTAAAAGCGCGATTTGATCGCTTACGCTTGAAAATTTTAACTTAACTTAAACTTATTTTACATTTCACTTTCTTATTTTTATACTCATAAGAGCAACCTCACATCCACTTCCTCGCCCATCAATTAGTGGCTGCGGCCGAGTCTTAGCCCACCAGTAACTAGTGCTAAGCCCGTGTGACTCTGTCGGAGGACTCATCAAGCCAGAAAGTTAGATAGAAAGGTAATGCAAAGAGATATAATTCTTACCAGGAAAGAGAACTCGGAGTCTTTCACTAATGGATTTGTAGGAAAACCCCCGTTCAACAAGCTCTCGTATAAACGCCTCGTCCACTAAGTCCGCTAAAATCATTTTGAAGGTGACTTTTTTCAAATAATTCTGCTTATCGGTTCCAGTTTCTCACGCTTTAGCCTCGCTCACAAGCTATTTCCAGGCCGCCTCGTTCTAACTCTATGGAATCGAGGTAACATAATTACCGTGTAGTAAATACGTTGAATTCCAAATACTTTGCGTAAATAATCAGTGATTATGGAATCGAGGCGACATAATTCCAGAATGCACATACCGTGAAAAAAAAAAGGAACAGAGAATCGAGGCAACATAATTCCAGAATGGGGAATGCAGAATTCAAATACCGTAAATGAAAGAAGGAACATGGAATCGAGGCAACATAATTCCAAAATGCAGAATGCACATACCGTAAAAAGAAAAAGGAACATAGAATCGAGGCAACATAATTCCAAAATGGGGAATGCAGAATTCAAATACCGGTACCGAAAATGAAACAAGGAACATGGAATCGAGGCAACATAATTCCTGAAAGCATAGAATCAAGGCACCATAACTCTAATAAATATGCTAAATACCATAAATACAAAACAGAGGGAATAAAAGCATACAAAGAATGGTCATGTGTGACACTTATTTAAAAGCATACAAGGAATGGCCATTTGTGACACTTATTGTACATGGGGCAAAAAAAAAATGGTTTAAGTAATCGGAAGAAGGCTTTTGCCAAGATAATTTCGCTTGCTGAAGCTGAATAAAAACATATCGAGTGCTATTGGTCACTGTTTTAAAAGTAAAACGAACTTCATCTCTACTACGTAAAAGACGACTTTATTTCTCTTTTGTCAAATTGCTTCATGTAAAAGATAAATTGTCTTTGAGGTAAGTTTGATTGAAACTCTCGAAAGCTGCCGTGACTTATCAATAGTAAAAAATAGTTGATATCCAAATGTTCTTTTAATTCAGTGTTTCACTGAAGTAGCATAAAAATAACAACGCAGTAAAAAGAAAAGGAGCAAAGAAAAAGGTCATGCAACTTTCAGCCTCGAAGAATTTTCATTCCAGCAGCAAGTCTAAAACTGTTATATTTTCCCGATTTAAAGAAGTTAGTTCATTAGTACCTTTCGTCTGAAACTTCCAAAATTTTCTTCAAAAGATAAAGATATCTTTAAAAGATTAGTTTGACCAAAGATTTAAAAAAAAGTCAAAGCCGGAGAAACTAAGAGTAAACTCATATTAATTAATTGTCTGATTATGATTGACTGAATGATTAATCAAAACACTAGAAATCTGTAAATCTAACGAAGACTTGTTACTCTTTCCCTCGAGCCGGCTGCGTATTTCGCCGGTTGTTCTAGTCAACTTTCTTTCTTTTCTATATTTGTGTGGAGTATTCGATTGCTCCTGCCCAAGTCCAGAATGACATTCGCATCCGTCCAGATCTTTAAGCTTAAGTTGATGCAAAGTCAAAGATTATAATAAGCATGTTTTTAAGCTACATTTCAATAAAACTGATACAATAAACGATTACAAAATAAAAACTACATTAACCTAACTCATGAACATAACAGTTGTGTTATTATTATTTTTACCGCTCGCCTTACTTCTCTGATCTTCCAGCGATAAAGCAGCGGGTTTAATGACGAGTTTAAGTAAATTAAAGTAACAGCAAATTGTCTAGCAAGGTAAATCGATAAGGGCAGCGGCCCTTTTTGGGGTGTCCTTACACCTACTATACCTATGGGCAGGTAGCAAACAACCAATGCTTAGCAGCAGCTATCTGTACCCTCAGAGCGCTGGATACTGCGGCTTTGTATCGAGAAAGGTTCGGTGTTGATTCTTGCCTTGGTTGTCCTTGAGAAACGTGGTTTTGAACAGCATGAATTTGGCTATGACGGAGAGCGAAGAATGTTTTTGTGTAAGAGAAAATTGAGGTGACTAGACAAATCGGTGTAATTATCCTGCCACGTTACAAGGGGATTCCAGAAGTACGGAAATGCGCCGACAATGGATAAAATCCATAAAACTGCAATCACAGTCAAACATGTTTTTTTAGAACTTGCACGTTGTCGGTATCTTGCCCACAGGAGTAAAGTGAGGAGTCTGTCCAAGCTTATGATAGTCACTGTTAAGAAAGATATTGTACATAGCACGAAGCCAGTAAACATGCATGTCACACGTGCAACAAAAGCCGTGCCTTTTGTTCACAACAGACACCAAATAAGCAACCTACATAGGCTCCACATTACCACCAACAACGAGATCACTCATCGCCAGGTTACGGTACAGGAATTTGGACGGCGGACGAAGTGAAGATTCTCTGAATAACGCGACAAGAATTAGAGTATTCCCCCAAAATGCCGCAATTGACAGGAACTGATATTTACCACTGCAAGAAAGATCAACCCACCGTGAACTTTCGCAGAAAAGTCCGCCAAACAATACTGTTCCAAACTTATTTTCTGATTTGGAAGCCCCGTAAAGTTTGTTACCGCCATATCTAAAGCCGAACTGGTTCCTAGTGCACTGACATGAGATTAAACTCCCTGTCGATCACCAGATTATTTAAATGGAGAGGGGGGCGGGGGGAATTTTCTTTGTTGCTTTTTCTTGTTTTTGGAACGTTTCCCTGTCACTGTCCGTTTTAATTGTTTTTTATCATCTCATTATCGACCCTGTTCCCTGGGGTGTCTTTTCCAAACAACGCGGCTATCTGGAACAGCCCCGACAGGGGAAACAGTAACAGTAACAGCAGTGGGGGATCCAGGGGAGGAGCCCGGAGGGGGGCTCGCTCCCCCCCCCCCCCTTTATTTCTAGACCAAACTGAGGCCCAAAGAGCCGAAAACATTTTTTTGAGACCGGGCTCCCCCCTTATCTCAAGCTCTTGATCCGCCACTGAGCAGTAACAGTAACAGTATCTTTATTGTGCCTATTCTCCATATGGAGTTATCGGTCTGTTTACAATAAAGGTCTTTTACATTTAAGAAACAATAACGTTTAACTAATGATACATGCACCATAAAATAATCAAAGGTTTTCTACCAGAGCGTTACATTTTCAGTATAATTCTTTCCTCTTTTTGAACATAAGCGAGTTAATAATATAATTATTTGGCTATTATTTTACAAGTATTGCCTTGCTCAATATCGGAGCAGGTCCAAAGCGTTTATCGGGTTATGGGCTGTACTTTCCTGTTTTGAAACGTTTTCCTGTTTTTTGTTTGCATACATTATTCATTCTACTCTCCTGCACTTCAGGAACCGGCTGAGAAGTTTTCTCAACGTTTTTCAAATGACGAAATACGGCTTCGTTCAATAGAAGAAACTGACCGAAAAATCAGTCTATTTATCCTTGCAATTAGCTTCCTCATCTGAGTTTCTAATATCTTTCCATCTAAGCGTGACGGTTTTGTGTATACGTGTTATTGATTGCAAGCTTTGGTTATAGTTATATCGCTTTTTAAAACACAAAAAGGAACAAAAAGGCCCGACTAGTCTAAACATGTCAAATAGGGCTTGGCTGTCAATTGAAAGTTTATCGTCTTTTCCCTGATAAAATCAATGATTTTGGACCCATTTCGGTCGACTTCTCTGGCTGTTTCGGTTGCTTATCACTGCTTTTTCCCGTCGGTTGGTGATCTGGGCGGGGGGGGGGGGGGGGGAGGTACTCTCCCGCGATTATCTGCTGAATGGTGAGACAAACAGCTGTTACCACAGGCGCCCCAAATTCTCTTCATGTGAGCGCTTGGAAATAATCTTTTAGCACTGCGTAACGCAACGATTTAGAGGTTCATATATCAGTGAAACAAACCAAAAAAAATCTTAGCTTTTTGTGAAGAAAATGTCTAGATGAACTTACTTGTTTTACATTAGTTGTTTACCATTTACCCCCAAATTCTCGGAAATTCCGGTTGGGATGTAAATAGTAAACGTTCTTTTCGTTCGTCCCACTGGAAAATTCCCGGGACAAACGGAAATTCTGAAAAGGTAGTCCCGTTTTCCCAGTCGGGACGTTCCGAATGGAAATTCGTTTACCATTTACAAGTTTCTTGAGTTTCATACTAGTTTCATGTTGTAACTAGAATCCAGTCTAGCGCAGCGCGATAATCCGGAAATTTTAGGCAAATGGCAATCGACACGTACAGTTCTTACCGAGCGAAAATTCCGGCTATCTTTAAAATAAGGAACGGGGAAGCGGGGAATGGGAATGGGAATGGGGAACGGGGAACGGGGAATCTTTAAAATGGGGAATCCTTAAAAGCGGGAATCTTTAAAATGGGGAATCTTTAAAACAGAGAATCTTTAAAAGCGAGAATCTTAGTACATCCCCAAATTTCAAAATTAAAGATTCCCCATTTTAAAGATTGCCGCTTTTAAAGATTCCCCTTTTTAAAGATTCCCGCTTTTAAAGATTCCCCATTTTAAAGATTCCCCGTTTTAAGGATTCCCCGTTTTAAAGATTCCCGCTTTTAAAGATTCCCGTTTTTAAAGATTCCCCTTTCCTTGTTTTTAAAGATAGCCGGAAATTCCCAACCAAGATTTCCGGAATTTTTTTATAAATGGTAAACAACCATTGTGTGTTTTTACGTAATTTGAAGCGATTTGGGCTTGTTTATGGTCTTTACGCACGTTTAAGTGACTTTTCTAATCCGGTTTACTTTTCACGGTAAACAGAATTTCGATAAATTCCAGTTGCTGTGGTTGTTTTGTAATCCTTTCTTAACCTTGATCTCAAGTCGAAAAATATTTTGAATGTTTCGAAAAACGACTTTTTCTAGGATCATTTAGCTGGACAAGCATTAGTTAAGATTGATTACCGGTATCCACTGAACTAAGGAAACCATAACTAATCATAACAAACGCGTTGGTTGTTTTTGTTTTACGGTTTTGTTTTATTTCATATTAAATCCTTTTGACTTTTTTTTTCTTTCCGTTTCTCTCTCCTACACCTTTGCTCCCGCGAACCTTTTGATAACACCATCACTACTGAGGTTTACTCGTCTGTGAGATTTCCTACAAGCGCAGTGAAAAGCTTCCCCAAAGCACAGTTTACATGGCAAGTTCGAGGAATTAACAGCACCACGTATGAAAAGATAGTCGATGGTGAAAATGGCAGGTTGTTCATTTCGCAAAGTGGAGACCTCTACATAGTTGGCGTCCGAAGAGAGGATACCGGGGCCTACAGACGTGTTGTGACGAACCCGGTTACGAAAAAACAAATTGTTTTCAACATTCTACTAAATGTCAATGAAGGTACTCTCTTTGAAAAACCTTTAGATGCTGCTTCATAAAATAACTAATTAAGATAGTACGCGCGCTCTGATTGGCCGAGAAACGTCCTTGCATGGGAGTATGTGAAAATGGTTGTGAAATCAAGATGTTTTGCTTTTCGCGCGCTAATCACGCAAGCACGAGTTTGAAAAAGTTTTTGAGTCGAAAACTCGACAAGTTTACTCATCTACCCATTCCCTCGTCGGCTGAAAATTGGAAAATCTTTAATTTACAAACGTGCTGTGTCAACTTTTTTTCACTTGAGATGACATTTTAAGCGACAAAAATCCGGCGTATTTTGGAAAGCATCTATTTTGCCAAACAAGAACTGATTTAACGCGTGCAAGACTTCGCGACTGGAAAGAATTTATCTTTTAATCAGTGCCATAACAAGGAATTTTGCGTTTTTGTCTCGGCAAAGGTATATAATTTATTAAAGCAATAGGAGACTTGTTTTCTGTATTTGCATAGCCTAATATAAATACTCGAGGGGTTGGGAGAATTCTCGACAGTTGCGCATAACCCTCGACTTTGTCTCGGGTTTGCATAACTGTTTCGAATTCTCCCAACCTCTCGAGTGTTTTATATCAGGCTATGCAAACACAAAACGTTTTCTAAATACCTAATAAGATGCTTTTTAAAAGTGAACCTATAACGTAAGGCCCCTTACAAAACTTTGATTAAAACAAACTCGTTGCACTTGTCACCCTCTAGCATTTTAAACTGGGATTCTGATCTGAAAAGCCTTGTTTTTCGAATATTTCTGCCCTTTTTCTTCCAAATATAGGCAAGATTTCATTCAATCAAAAAATGGCTCAAAGGGGAAGGAGTCATTGGTTCAGTGAATGTTTGAGAATTTTTGGATGATTTCATGATTTTTTTTAATAAAAATGAAAGGAGGACGAGGGGTTTAAGCTATGGGAAATTGAAAAACATTTGATTTGGAGGATGTTAAAAACTAAAACTTGAGGTGAATAATTAGTAGATAAATACCAGATAGTCCACCACTACAAAAAGGTGTCTCTCAGCCCATTATAGCGGACTAACTGCTTTATGTGGATAACCTTTTTATCCACATTTTATTTTACATATATCCCCCCCCCCTTCCTCCAAAACAACAACAACATTGACGCAATTTAAGAGTGAATAGACATCGAACAATACCTTCATCAAGATCGCAAGGCATCTAGCCAAGTATGGTTTCTTAACCACCAACCACCTCTTAAAATGGACCATCTCAGGCTAGTCAAAATGTTATGTTAATCAACCTTTTGTTACCAGTAGAAGTTCATGATCGAACGCTGTCATTTCTCGTGGAACCTGTTTCTACAAAAGCAACTGAAGGAGACGCCCCAGTGGTGTTGGAGTGCATTGTGGGACCTGTTGTTGAACGTGGCAGGTAAGCGGTTGGAACTTTGATTCGCAAACACCAGCTTTATTGTCTTTCTCAGTTAGTCTGATGATAATAAAACAAATATGGTACAACAACAAATTTTGGGATGAGCTAACACTATCATTTATTTTATAAGACTGTTAAACTGCTTTGTAGGTAGTTAAATTCATTCATGTAGGTATAGCATTAGTCAGAACTTGAACTGAAAAGTTGAGCAATCCATGTACATCTTCGCCATTAGTTGCAACAGACGACATGACACAGTTTCAACTGCCTAATTATAGTCTTAAAGAACAAAACTGGACCATAATTTTTGGCATTCAGTTGATGCGTAAAAGGTTTTAGCTTTTTAAAAAGATAGAATAGTGTGTAACATGGCCCCTCTTAATAGTGCGTGTTTGCATGCCCAGCAAATGTCAAACGGCGGTTCAATAATAAACGTTTATATAGACATCAAATATAATGTCTAACTTTTGCTCCCTTTGCCAGCTTGCAGGTTCCAGTAATCTCGTGGCACAAGGGTGACACGGAGTTAGACCCTATCAATGATCCGAGGTACTCCTATCCCAGCCGAGGCTCGGCCAAGCATAAACTTATTATAAGCAATGCCCACATCAGTGACTCTGGCTTGTACTGTTGCATAGCTACAACAAAGTCCGCTGTCATCTCTTCGTCTCAGGCTCGGCTTATTGTTCATAATAAACCAGGTGTGTTTGTACACCATTAGGAGCCCACAACAGGGAGTGAAAACTCCTATACTAATCCTAATGTCACAGCGTTTTCACCTCCGGTTTATTTTTAGATACATTTTAGAGCACTTTTCCCATGAAAATGGAAGCTCCACTTCGTGCATAACGCATTATCAAGGAGAACAAAGCATCATTGATAAGACAAAAGTTTCATTTCAGGGGTTTTGGTTTTGCTGACTGGTTTAAGGGACCTGAAAGATCATCTAAATTCGCGCCAAAATCGTTCTTAACATAAACTGGTCAGTGAAAACGCCGTGACATGAGATTCGTATCTACCGTTCTTCAGTCATTTTATTTTATTCTATACAAGGCAGACTTCTTTAAGATGAACTGCCACGTCCCCAGTCGCCACGCGATCACTTTTCTGGGGATAACTGAGTCAATTATTAAGGAAAGCGGGGACGAACGGAATGATGGGAAGGGGAGAAAAAGCCGTCTCTATCCTCTTCCTTCCCATCACTCCCCGCTCGCGGTCTACGCTCATTTTCATCATCCCCCTCTTGCGCCTCTCGCTTGTCTCCAGCTCTCGCGAATCGCGTGTTCCCCACTGAGCCTTGGGAAAGCCTGTGGAGTGGGCAATTGTTGGTTTTCACATGACGTCACTAAAATTCAAACTAAAAAACTATTGATCCTACCGAGATTCTACTTTCACGATGCATTAGAGCAGCTAAAAACTAATTTTCATACGAATTTTTGCTTCAAAAGGGTTCTTGGTTTTGAGATAGAGTACGCTTGAATTTCTAAGCTTTTGCGTGACGCGGCATTTACATGACGACCAGGAGAGCTGTCAGTAGGTTAAAAAAATTACTGACTTCAGGACATTTTGCTATCTAAACAGTTCATGTGTTAGAAAAAGTACTACTTTAATGTTTATGAGTTTCTCGAAGAATAAATTCACGCTTTTGTAGCAAAACTCGGTAACAGATGTTTCTGTTGGTTTCCGTCCGCCATGTTGGAGCTCATCCAGGTGAGCACCAGCATGGCGTCTCCATACAAATCTCTATAAGTTTGGGTAAAACATTTCTTCGGATATCTCGTATACGAAACATTCCTCTGACCTGAATCTTGGCGAGGGTCTTTGTATATGTACCTCCTTTCATTTCCCAGATTCTGGCCTCTATTTGTTGAACAGTTTTGATTTTTATTCTGATCTATTTTGAATGTCGTGACACTGAAAACCAGCAATAGGATGAATACTAATAGACAAATTGCAGTCACGTGAACTCCAGGTCTGGAAAAATAGGCCAATTCCGTTTTCGATACTTAAACTCCTACTTTCGAACGAGGCTAAGGGCAACATTTTTCTTGTGATAATGAATTTCATTTGCCTGAAAATAAAAAATAAGTTTGATGTCGATGATAACTTCGCTCGTAGTTTCGCCTTGGAACAGAGGCTTGGGGCAACTCGGAAAAGGCCTATTCCTGATTTCTTTAGACATTTCATTATACAAACTGCTGAAAACCCTGTTTCACAGCTGCACACTTCCTTACATGCATTCATTTGACACATCATCTATTTGTATTTCAGTCATTCCGTCAATCCAATCCAAGTTGCCATCAGTTATTCGACCCCTTGTGGGCTCAAATGTTACAATAGACTGTCGTGCTTCAACCGGTGACGTCATTTGGTATCACAATGCAGTCAGCGTTTTGTCCTTTTCAAGACCAACGCTATCTGTTATTACTAATGGGAGCCTCTTGCTGCAAAACGTTTCACAGGTCGATGATGGTTTCTATCAAGCGTTTGTCAGGGCGTCAGTGCACGAGATCGGCTCACAACTTGTTACCCTTCATGTAAAAGGTAGGTATGTAGGACTCTCTCCTCATACATATTCCTACACACAATGGAGCTGCCCGAGTCTTGACTGCCGAAAAGGAAGCCGGAAATGGTGTGTCAGTTCAAACCTTGGCTATCTCAAATAACTCGGTCATGCGCGTCAACTTTCTCGTTGCCTAAGGTCCGATCGGATTGTAAATAAACATTTGAAGTTGATGATAAAATGTTAAATGCGAGAGACTTGAATTGTTAAAAATTTAGATTAGATAGAGATATAACTTACCAAACTTGTGTTACAGATAAACAATTCCAGCAGCCGACGACTTTGGCTCCCGTGTCCTCAGCTTCTACAGGAAGTTCCATTACAGACACATTCACTCAGATTTCGAGGTCTCCTCCTGCATACCAGACCACGAGGGCGAATCACAAGACACAAATACCACCACTAACCAACACATCTCCAAAGTCCCAGTCAACAACCGGAAGTCACGTGTCAGAACAGCCGTCATCTACAAGGTTGCTGTACCAAAAGCAAACTACTGAAGGCACACTTGTACACGATCGAGCGGCAAATACACGTCACGGTGGTTAGATCTTTCGTCCTTACTTTAAAAAAAAGCTTTTTAAAGGGGCCAAGTTTATTTTGTGAACAATGCCAGCTGTACTCGTCCTTATTCGCTGTTGAGGCTTAAGAAATTACTTGTGAATGAAACAATCACGGCTTCGTGCCAAACATGTCTCCTAGGCATTATGTCAAACGTTTCAAACAACAAAAATGAACTTTGAAAAACTGTTAGCTAGCCTAACAAGTTTTCAAAACCCAAAATAGCAATACGTTTCAATCTTCTTCAAGTTTGTTCATCCGTGTCTCCTTTGGTATTTATTGTGTTTATTTATATTTTCTTTTTATGTTTGAGCGGTTATTTTTGTCTCACCCCCGTAGCAGTTCCCTTTGTTTGAATTTTCATAAATTTCGTGAACTTATTAGTCATACATTTCCCTTGATCCCGGAAGGGTACTCCTGGGAATTCTTGGTGAGGGTGCATGTGCCGCCCTGTTCTCCAAATCCTGACCCTATTTCAGACCAAAAAATGTCATTTTCTACGCCCGTTTTCAGACCAGGGGCCCGTTTCTCAAAAGCCCCGATAATTAACAGGCCCGTAAAGCTGTTGTTGTTTACATGCAAGAAAGAGGTTTCAATAGTTTTGCATCGAACATTATAAATTAAACTATCAGTTAATGAAACAAAATGGAGTAGTTTGCTAGCCAGGACCACTACTCTTATAATTGTTTATATTTCGATTTGAATATTTGATTTCAGGCCCGAAAAGTTACCGGGACTTTCGATGAAACGGGCCCCAGACCTCTAAAATTCATACCCGTTTTCAGACCTAGCCTTAAGGTAGAAATTATGTCGTTACTAGAATTAGAACGCAAACAAAATAATTCTTCAAATGCATTTCGAATTCGCACATTTCTTCTTCGTTCTTAGCATTACCATAATGCTCTTTGTTTGTCACCCCAAAATTTTGCATAAGCATTGTTTTCAGTTTCTCTTGGGGCCATTTTAACTCCCAAGAGAAACTGAAGACAATGCTTATGCAAAATTTTTGGGTTACAAACAAAGAGTATTATGGTATGTTATGGTATTTTCTGGAGTGGTCAATTGAAAAGATAACTACTTTCATACGCTCTCGTGGTTCTCTCGAAAACCATACCCGATTCCAGGCCAAAACGGGCAAAGTGTATACCTGTGTTCAGACCAAAAAGGTCCAAAAACCATACGCTTTGGAGTGGCACATACTTGTATGGCCTACATAAGGAAGTACACCCCCCCGCTCCCAGGGCGCTCGATACAGGTTTGGAGAGTTAGTGACCCATGAGGGAGTAAAGGTATCCCTCTCACAGCTAACATTCTAATTTGATGGCATGAAAGAATCTGTATAAATGTTCAAGTAATACAATTTTTCAAAATCAGTATTGCTATTTCTAAACGAGAGCAAACAAAAAGGTTTGATAGTGTGATACTCAGTTCCAAAGAGTTTATATTAGTGTGTATTCTGATTACTTATTTTGCAGAATTTTTTTAATATTCTCTCTTCAACATTTTTTCCGACTACTTTTAGGAAAAATGATGTTTGTTTATGGAAGCGTAGCGGGAGGTCTTGCATTCTTGCTGCTTATTCTACTTGCTGTCATCTGCTACAAAAGACAGGCCAGGGAAAGGTAACTGTACGAACGCAGCTGACGCCCAGTGAAAGGGAATCCAGGACAGTCTTAGATTCTGGATTCCACGCCGTAGATTACGGATTCCAGGTACTGGATTCCGTATTCTTTGAGATTTATTCCAGATTCCAAAGCTCAGGATATATTCCGGATTCCACAAGCAAAAATTTCCCTAGCCTGAGAAAACAGCCGACATTTGGCGACGCTACCACTGGTTTTCCCGCCAAATGACGTCCGAGAAACGAGTGCGGAAATTCCATACTGATGCCGCGTCACTACCCATATCTGGGTGGTGGTTCTGATTGGTCGTGCCGCGTGGGAAATTTGCCGATTCAACGAATCAGAAGCAATAACCAGAACTAGGTAGTGGCGCGTCATTAGTATTTCTGCTTTCGGTTCTCAGACGTCATTTGGTGGGGAAACCAGTGTTAGCGTCGCCAAATGTCAGCTGTTTTCTCAGGCTAAACTTTCCCGGATTCCTGAATCCAGATTCCCTTACATGGAGCGACAGCTGACCCAATTCTTTCAAGTTTAAATGCGATATCATCCTCCGTGGCCATCAGCCTTAAGTACAACTTGCACATTGTTGGTGTATACCAGTGTGAGGAGACGCGTACAAACAGTGGGCCATAATTTTCCATTGTTTCCATTGGCTCATGTTTTAAAAAAAAACGACAAGACGTGGATTCACTCCATACTGATTCTTTCACAGTTAATGTTTAATTGTGCGTGCTAAACAAATTTTATAAAAGTGTGTTTAGCCTGCCATTTTAAGGTCGCAAGTGAGAGTGGGACAATGTCAGTCGTGTCGGATTGATTTATAGTACAACCTTGTTGCTCAGGTTCCCTCCTACTAGTTTCCAGGAGCGTTCCGCGGGACGTGTAGGAGAGAACCCTCGGAACGAGGTTTGCTCTGTGGTGTTGAGGGTCCCGCGCAACCGGAAATTGGCATTAGAGAGGAGAAGTCATTGCGTCACGTCGCCATGGTAGCAAAAATTCGGCATCTCTACAAACCGTGCTTCTGCGAATATGGCAGAAATAAACGAAAAGAATGACTTGGCACTCAGGAACAAACTGGTAGCCCATGCTTTTCTTCCATCGCTCGACAATGCAAATGGCCGACTCTGTCAAGAAACATTGTTGAGATCCAGAGATTTTGTTACCACGTTAGCAACGTTAAAGAATCGATAATGCACATGATAAGATCTAAACCAATAGTTTGATCAGTGTAGTTTCAATGATTACATTACTATTTATTTCCACAGACTGAGACAGGGAAGCGTAAGACTGAAAAGCGACCCTGATATTGATACTGAAGAGTTTGAAATGAGACCAATTGATCCCAGGTGCTTATAGTAAAGTTTTAATTTCTTACTTTGGCCGGGAAATGATATCTGTTCCTTGTTTTGTTCAGTATGAAGAAGTATTTTTATTACAGAAATGGTTTAAGATCGCCCCATATAAATTACCGAATCCGGAATCCTGGGGTTGGAATCCGGAATACAACTGAAGGACTGTAGAAATCCTACTAAAGATTGGAATCCAAAATCCAAGTTCCACTGACAAACCGGAATCCGGAATCCACGGCATGGGATCCTGAATTCAACACTGTCCTGGATTTTCTCACATGGGGCTATAAAGAACTTTAACTAACATCCTGCTTTACGTTAACTTTCTTGTAGAAACACTTCTCCTCCAAGACCAATCGCAGGTAAATAGACCTAAAATGAACACTATCTTTAGCTCAAGTTCCTTCCCTTTTAATGAATATTGAATTACCTGACTCTGGCTCCTTGGTTTCAATTTATGACGGCGTCCAAAGTATTCACATTAACTCTTTGCTTCTGTTTAGGGCGAAGGTTTAGAAATTCTGAATCAACCCAGGACTTGCTACGACGTGGCAAATCACTTGAGCGCCGAGTGTCCCTTGACTCCAATGAGAACCAGTTCATTGTGTCATTTGGAGTTGAGGACCATATGTCTGCGCATGTGAACCCAGTGCTAACCATTGGTGAGTGCGGGCGCCGGCGTCCCTCATGCTTAATAGCCTGTGGCGTTTGAAAGAGAGGAAAACGGGAGAAATCACACACGCGCGCGAGAATGCTCCTTTTAAACGCCTTCTACCAAGGCTGCATTCTTAATTCATTCGCATATCTTGAACTTTTCTTTCTTTTTTAATTGGCACTTGAAAAATGCAATCGAGAAAACGTTGAGAAAACGTAACAGGTAAGGAGCACAAGAAATATTTAACGCCTATACACGTCACGCCATCTGCGCAGACCACCTTTTTAATACCAAAAGCACTGAAAACTCTTTAAGTCTAGCTTTTATCGTTTATTATGTGTGGAAAATAGAAGATTTCCTTTGGTACCATGTACTACGATCATTTTAATTGGTCATTACTAATTAAGTAAGTAAGTAAATAATTTAGATTGTCCATGTTTATTTCAGAACTTGAATCTATTCCTCCGCCCATTCAACAGACAGATGTTGTGCTTCGTGACCATTCGTGGCAAGGATCAGAGCCAGAACAAGCACTAGTATTTAACAAACAAGACTTAGATGACATAAATGACAGCGGTATAGAAGAAGAGGCTTCCTATAGCCCCAGAAAATTTGCGAATGAAAATACGCAAAGCGAACTTAAATCCGTCCATCTCTACGCGGTCGTTAAGAAATCGTCTGTAGACAGAGGCAATGCTAACATTACCACTGAGGGCCAGGCAACTGAGCCGTTCTATTATATTTTGGAAGGACCCGGGAATGATTCAAAAACATCGGGGGAGAATGGGGATGAACGAATCAAAACAGCACGTTTTTATCAGTCTCTGATGCAGTGTAAGCAGGATATTCCTAAAGACAAAAATGCGACATCCAATCAAGAAAATGTGCATGGTTTTACAGATGGTCATGACATGTCCAGGAATTCAATTTATCAGTCCCTTTCTCCGCCCAAGGGTGACAACGTATCAAATGAGAAACTCGACTTGACTGAGGATGAATCAAACGTAGTAAAGAATGTTCAAAAGGAGTCTAAAGGATTTTATCAACCTCTATTAAATAGAAGTGAAGGTCCATCCCGTTTATATCTACACAGTGATAGGCCCCGGTCAGTTTCAGGTGTATATCAGCCACTGAGAAGTAATTCTGATAATATTGAACCTCTGGTCAGACGTTTCTCTGCCCCTGAACAGGAAAACCCAAGAAATGTTCATCCCATGCGCCTTAGACCTGGGAACGAGGAAGGTTTGTCAGAACCCATATATCACACAGTAGACGATGATGATGAATCTGACCGTTGTCCACTGCATCTAGATGACCCAGGAAGTCCTTTCCCTTCTTCTGGGAGACGCAGACCACAGGGGAGCCTTTCATCCCAGCAGAGAACGATCAACGAGCCATTATACATTGCAGTTCAAGTGACGCCCACACGATCAAGAAGAACATTCAGCAGTAAGCAGGAGCAAAGGTATAGCCCATCACCTGTCCGCAAAAACATCGCGACTCTTAAGCCAACTTTCAGAGGCCACCGGAGGAATTTTAGTGATGTTGGTCGTGCTTTCCCGATAACGGTTAGCAATATGGGTGCTGAGGGCAGAAGTCCGCCTCCTGTACCTGAAAGACGGGCAACCAATCCGTTGCCATTACGTCTCGGGCACCGTCGCAATAGGAGTGATGCAGGGCTTTGTCCCATTGATCTGAGTCAAAAGAATGCGCCAGAGCGGCCGACGCCAAGTGAAAGTGGTCTGTCAGCAACTATAATCCGTCAGGAATCAGGGGATACAAGCTCATCTGTTGGAAGACTTGTTGTAAGCCCATGGCCTCGCCATCTCGGACACCGTCGGATCAGGAGCGATGCAGGGCTATGTCCCGTTTATTACAGCCAAGGAAATGTTTCGCATCGCGGCGAGACATCTGCCAACGAAACTGAAGGCACTGGTGCTATTACTAATCCACGAACTGAGGGTACAAGCCCACCAGTCAAAAGACCTAAAGAAACCCAATTAGTTCGCCACATTGGACAGCACAGAAATAGAAGCGATATCGGGATCGGTACAGTGGAGCCAGGTAAAGGGAATAGGTCGCGGCGAATGACTTCGATAAGCGATAGCGGGCTCCCGCAAACACCGAGTCTTGGGTCCCCTGAAACTGGCGAATTTTCCAGATCTGCTACTGACGCAACACACTGTAGAGTTTATATTGGTCCATAACAGACTTCAAGTTTTCAAGCGAAAACTAGGTATATCGGGTAGTTGTATATGACGGCGATTATCACAATTGTCCTTGTAAGATCTAGGGATAAAAGGGGAACCACTGGAAGGTATCTGTTGGTTTCCTTATTTCGAGTTTTGAATAATTTAGGGTATATCTAAAAAATCAATACGAGAATTTTTAGAAAAAAAAAGAGTATGGTTGGTTTGTTTCTAAATTATGAATTAAGTTAACTTTAGAGTGCACAGGCTTAAGATTTCTGACAGAATAGTGAGCGCGTGGTAGACAATAGTTTGTCCCATATCGTTACCCGCCAGGAAAAGAGTTCTTGGGCGCCTAAGCAATATTCAAAAATTAGTTTTGTTCATTTGTAATATTAAACTGAAACATTTTCATGCAATTATTTTCTATTTAATAAATATAATAAATTTGCAATGTTATAGTAAATAGCTGTGTAAAAACATGTCTAGAAACTGCAACGGTGTCCATTTACCATACTATGAGCATTTCTGAACTGTGTTTTGCTAGCTATTTTTGACTATTTTTAAATTAAGAATCGAAACATTTTCACGTTTTGATTTCTTGATATGCGTCACTTTATAATAAGACAATATCATAATGACTTCATTTGACATGAGTAAAGAATAATTTTCCGAAAACATAGCTATACAAGAATGATTTTGTATGGCTTAGGCTGCGTGCAAACGGACACAACATTGTTGGCCAACAACTTCCAACATTGTTGGGAGTTGTAGAGTCCGTTTGCACGTAGCCTTACTGATATGGAGGCAGCTTCATATCAGGACTATTAGGCTGTGTGCAAACGGACGCAACAACTCCCAACATTGTTGCGCCAACAATGTTGGGAGTTGTTGCGTTCCTGTTGGCAGTGGTGTGCAAACGGATGCAACAATTCCCAACAATGTTCTGACTTACAGTGCATCGTGGGAAGGATACAATCCATAAGACTTTGTAACCCATGCGTAATGAGCGTGCGTGGCCCCAACAATGTCGGAAGAGCTGTGGAAACGGATCCAACATTGTTGCGCTACGCTTTGGCGATCACGGAACAAAAGAAATTTTGGGAGTTGCTGGCTGAAAGGTTTGACAGGTTTCAAACTTTGCGCAACAACACGCAGCAACATCCAACAACATGCAACAGGGTGTGCAAAGAGACGCAACATGTAACATCCAACAATGTTGGGAGTTGTTGGGCAACAATGTTGCGTCCGTTTGCACGGGGCTTTACACAGTAAATGTAAATGCATTTTTACAAAAACTTGGACTGACCTTTTTTGAGGAAAAAAAAATCCTGCAGAACATTATGGAGGAAAAAATGTCCTGCCCAGCTGGTTTCTAGGGAAAAAAATTCTTGCTGAACATAAATCATACACAACGCCCCCCCCCCCCCCTCCCCCCCCCCCCCCCAAAAAAAGTTAAATGGTCAACCCCTAAATTGGATATGGTCTCACAAAGAGGCTGAACAGCTTTTGACCACCTGAAAGAGGTGAAATTGTCCAATCCTCCAGTTTTGACACATTTTAGCGTTGAATTGCTGTTGAAGTTGACTCAATCAAGTATAATGTGGATGCAGTGATCTCACACACCTATCCGAACGGCGAGGAACGACCGATAGCGTTTGCGTCTCGTACCTTAATACAAGAGAGAGAGAAATTATCCTCAAGGATAAGGAGGGGGAAGTTTTTAGCGTTGTTTTTGGCATTCGCAAATTTCATCAATATTTATATGGCCGCCGGAAATCCGTATTAGCCACTGACCCCGTTTCAGGTCCCAAAACAGGATTTCCGACACCAGCCGCAGCAAGAATACAGAGGTGGGTACTATATGTATTGCCTCCGGTTATCAGTACGATATAGAGTATCGATCAACGGATAAGCACACGAACGCCGATGGTTTATCAAGATTACCATTGATCACGTCCGAAGTAAGAGTGACGAGAAGATTCATGAGATCAACCGGGTACGGTTTGAATCTTTGTCTTCGGTCAAGCGCGTTCGTAAAGCGACACGTGTCGATCTAATTTTGTCAAGAGTGCTGGAGTATACTTTGACTAGACTGTGAGTAATGTCTTATTTTTCTTTTCTATACTTTGACAGGACTGATGGCCAACCGAGCAACTAGATGAGTCAATATTTTAAAGCCGTATTTCAACAAACGTGTCGAGCAGACGGTTGAAGAGAACTGTCTTTCGTGGGGAATGCGCGTAAGCAATCCTCCAATAAGCCCCGCAGGCACCTTTGCAAACATAAGATAAGAGCTTATGGTATTCGACGAAACGAAACGAAACGAAACGAGTATTGTAACTTGTGAAAATGAAAATGGTGTCCCAAGCTCACGTTACGAGTTTGTTATGTAAATTAACTTTCTCACAAGAGAGTCGGTGTAGCCTGCTTTGCAGCCAGCCCACGTATCCTTTCTGTACAGAAGGTTTAGAGCGTTTGCGATGCAGGCAAAGTCGGTGTCGCGTTACAAACAACCGTTGAGACTTTGAATGAGAAATACAGTACTGAGATATCCGAACGCTAAATATCATTATTCTTACTTATTTTTCTATAAAATAAATAAGGGCCACTTACTTTAGATGTATTCCTGTGTTTTTTGGTTTGAAATCAGCGATTTGGTCGTTTTTTTGACCTTGTCTATTCAAAGGCGGTGCGGCCCGAAAACCCATCGAATCGCAGATTTTTTTGACCAGAGGCAAACTTTTATCATCGCTACACCGCAGCAAACGTTTAAAAGCGACGCATGTCGCTGGAACATTTCTTCGAGCCATGTCCAAAATGCTTTCTGCCTCCGGACACTGTGATACGGCAACTGGACAGGGCGTTTGTCCGAGGTCAAATTTCCCTCGACCGAGGGTGGCTCAGTCAAATTAACTGAAATTTAATTTGAAGATTTTAGTTCGTTTTCACGCGAAAATGATCATTCTTTAGGTTTACGATTTTAACGGGTAAAACCCCCGGCGTTGGTATTTAGCAAGAAGAAGACTGTCGTGACCAAAATTACTTATATTTACCCCGTTTGACACAGCAATGTTCGCTTTACCGGACAGACCATACTTCAGAACAAGGCCGTTTATGATAAGAATTTGAGATCATTGTTTAGTCAATTACCAACTGAGCCCCCTTTAATATTTTGTGAAACAAAAAGAAGAACAAGAATTTTTTAGGAGCTGAGTATTTTCCCCGTTTGATGTAGCATTGTGTCTGCTTTATCTGACGGGGCATATTTTATGAAAAAAAAATTGGGATCTTCGTCAATTACTGACCCTCAGGCGTTCGTTTTTAGCGAAACAAAACTGCCATCGTGTCCAAGGTGTTAGGAGCTGCAGAAGAACAATTACCCCTTTTTTCTAAGGTCAAAGATTGTTTCGTTTCGTTTCGTTTCGTTTCGTTTCGTTTCGTCGATTACCAATTGTTTCGTTTCGTTTCGTCGAATACCATAAGCCCTAAAGAACCTTTAGCTTCGCAAACAGTACACGTAGACTTTACAGGTCCGTTCATGAATACCATGAATAAGATGTTTATGGTTGTAGTGGATAGTCACTCAAAATGGCTTAAAGTAGAAATAATGCCAAACGTAACAAGTGAAACAACAGTTGAAAAGCTTCGCGACCTATTTGTTAGGTTCGGAATACCGGAACGCTAGGTAGCGACAACGGCCCCCAGTTTTCATCGAGTCAGTTTGCAGAATTCACGAAACAAACGGAATTTTAAAAACACATATTAGTGACACCGTACAAACCCAGCTGCTCGAAAATAATAAAGCGTTCAACGAGCGAACGTTCGGTAATCGAACAATCGAACCAAATTAAACTCCAATCGTCCGATTGACTTCGATTGCGTTCGGTAATCGAACTTAATCGAACTCAGCCAAACATTTTGCCAATCGAACATAATCTAGTCTGTGAAAACATCCGTTTCTCCTCACTCTTCGTCGCTGGCGAAGTTTAGCGCGGATGTTTGTTTTCGCAGGCTAAACATAATCGAACATAAAACCAGCTTTATCTGGTTTCAAACAAGGCGTCAAATAAGTTATGTATTGCCTTCAATTTATGCACACGAAGTTTCGAGGAAAATCATCTGCTTCATCTTTCCTACATAGTATGAAGGAAAGATAGTATGAAGGAAAGATGAAGCAGACTGTTTTTCTCGAAATTTCGTGTAGTAAGTGTAGTAGGTGTAGTAAGTGTAGTAGCTGAAGTAAAATACATTGTATAGTAGCTGTAGTAAGTGTAGTAAATGTAGTAGCTGTAGTATCTGTAGTAAGTGTAGTAGCTTTAGTAAGTGTAGTAGAAGTAGTAGCTGTAGTAAGTGTAGTAGCCGTAGTAGCTGTAGTAAGTGTAGTAGCCGTAGTAGCTGTAGTAAGTGTAGTAGCCGTAGTAGCTGTAGTAAGTGTAGTAGCCGTAGTAGCTGTAGTAAGTGTAGTAGCCGTAGTAGCTGTAGTAAGTGTAGTAGCTGTAGTAGCTGTAGTAAGTGTAGTAGCCGTAGTAGCTGTAGTAAGTGTAGTAGCCGTAGTAGCTGTAGTAAGTGTAGTAACCGTAGTAGCTGTAGTAAGTGTAGTAGCCGTAGTAGCTGTAGTAAGTGTAGTAGCTGTAGTAGCTGTAGTAAGTGTAGTAGCCGTAGTAGCTGTAGTAAGTGTAGTAGCCGTAGTAGCTGTAGTAAGTGTAGTAGCCGTAGTAGCTGTAGTAAGTGTAGTAGCTGTAGTAGCTGTAGTAAGTGTAGTAGCCGTAGTAGCTGTAGTAAGTGTAGTAGCTGTAGTAGCTGTAGTAAGTGTAGTAGCCGTAGTAGCTGTAGTAAGTGTAGTAGCCGTAGTAGCTGTAGTAAGTGTAGTAGCCGTAGTAGCTGTAGTAAGTGTAGTAGCCGTAGTAGCTGTAGTAAGTGTAGTAGCCGTAGTAGCTGTAGTAAGTGTAGTAGCCGTAGTAGCTGTAGTAAGTGTAGTAGCCGTAGTAGCTGTAGTAAGTGTAGTAGCCGTAGTAGCTGTAGTAAGTGTAGTAGCCGTAGTAGCTGTAGTAAGTGTAGTAGCCGTAGTAGCTGTAGTAAGTGTAGTAGCCGTAGTAGCTGTAGTAAGTGTAGTAGCCGTAGTAGCTGTAGTAAGTGTAGTAGCCGTAGTAGCTGTAGTAAGTGTAGTAGCTGTAGTGTAGTAAGGGCACGAACGCGTCACGAACCCCTAAGAACGTCTGCGTGGGAGGCTAGGAGGATGGCTAAATCGCGTGGGTACGGGGGTCGTGGGTCGTGGATCGTGGGTCGTGAGTCGCGCGCGAGTACTGCGTCTTACGTGTTTTAACACTTAAAAGTCTTCACGTAATTTTTGAATAAAGCGAGACCGGTGAATCTCTTTTCCTCCGAATATCAAAACGATTTGATATCTGTGAACAGTAAGTCAGAGAGTATCCAGAATGTAACGATGTTTAACATTTTTTTGTTGTTGGAAAGTCTTGATGCATCGTGCAAAGATTATCTAATTAGTAGCGTGAGAACACTCTCATATGATTGGCCAAAAACTAATTTTGCCCACTAGAGTACAAGCAGAAATCGATGAAGTAGCATTGTTGTACGCGCCAGTCCTGCTACTGATATTAACACACTTTCATTATTTGTTAGTCGGCGCGGCCTACATTTTTATCACAACAGTTTAGTACCCGAGGAAATTTGCTAGCACTAAGCGGAGGTAGTGAAAATTCGCGCGAATTATTAACATTAAAGGTGAAAAACCGGGTATGCGTGTTGGGTGTAAAGGTACGAAAATACAAACCAAAAAAGCATATGTTCATGACTTCAATTTCGTAACGAGATCGCTTAATATCGTCCAAGAATAACCTACAGAAAAAGCCCGGAAAATTGAGGGCACGAACGTTTTCCCACAGTGTGATTTTCCCTGGCAGTGTATGTACCAGGCCTAAGAACAACCATGATCAGCTCAAGTTAAAACTTCTTTACAAAGACTGCCACTAGATCTGTGATTAGGCTCAAAGGTAGAATTGAAGTGAGTAAATTGTGATGATTGGTCGTAATGGAATAGTCTTCCCTAAACTTAGTGCCTAATTTGGACTAAAACATACTGGAAGGTTTTTTTCCAACGACATAGAATGTGAAATAAAAGCCGCGATTATCTTAGAACCGGAAGTGGTTTTCTTGAACGCATGTTCATTTCATTTAAGAACGCAGAGTGTGCGAGGAGCATGCGGGAAAATGGGAGACTACCCGGGAGTTAGCCGGGAGGGCGATTTTTTTTGTTTACGCCCACTTCAAGATGGCTGCCACTTACCGTTGTCGACTGGTAACTAGTATCCAAACACCAATTAGTACTGGGATCTACTAGAAGTTCCGCTAAAAATGTCTCGCTAGTATGGAAACTGTAGGCTTTAAACACGTTCAAACTGCCCTCTTATTACCTTGACTCTGAGATTCCAGATGGTGTTTCTATTCTAAGCTTTGATATTAAAAGTCTAAATTTTATGGCAGATGGCTATGTGAAGAAGTCGAGCTGTGAGCGGTTCGATCTTTCGAGGGATAGCTGGACTTCGAGATTTGTCTAAGGCGCAGACTGGTATGAGGACTTTCGCTCTATTCTTGTTTGTGGCTCGACTTGCTATGTCAAAGAAGTTTTAAGGGTTCTGTTAGCTCGCTCGACATGTGGGCGTAAAAAAGAAATCGCTTGCAAATTTACGCCCACTTTAGTTTACGTTCCTTTAGAAAGCACTGGGGACGAGACAATTATAACAGCGCCTAGCAGAAACTCTTTGAAGCTGAAAACATTAATTTCAAAGGATGGGATCCTACTGAAGATTGCAGGTTAGTCAGAGTTGTGATATCAAGAATTTAATATATTACATGACCAATGGACATGTGGAATTATAGACTAGGTTCCAGGAAGTTTACCTATTGTTTTGATACACAAAGATTAGGACTAAACCTGAGTCAGCCTTGTTTCTTTTGTGCATCTGCCATAAGCTGAAGTTCCAAGTATGCATTGATAACCTGATAAAAAAGGGATTAAGAAACTTTTACCTAAGTTCAAAGGTGCACTGTTATTTAGGTGAAAATATAATCAAGCTTCAAGGTAATTAGAAATGACTGTAATATGTAATTCTTCTGCAAGTAGTTCAAATCAGAAAGAATGTTTGTTGGTCGATAATTTTTGAAGAAGCCTTGAGCCTTACATTATCATTAATCTTCTCAGCATGTAACAGCGTTTCAAGGTCACATTGGTAAACGTAATGTGGTTTCCAATTGTGCACTTTGGAAGTTGGCTGCTCTTATCATCCTTGGCATCCTCTTTCAAAGGAAAAACAAGAAACTATGTTATTACACATAATTATATTAATATTAAAATAGTAATATATAGTGATAAAAATAATACTATCAATAATTAGTGCTTTCCATCAAAGGGAGTGCAACATGTAATCTGTGGTTATCATCATACAAAATCAACGACTAGCTGACTTTATATATATTACGCAGCAGACTTTCAAATTTTAAACCATTTGCCTATGTAATATACATGTGTTACAATCTTATTTTCAAGAAAAAAGGCTGCTTACCATGGGCTTTTTATTTCAAACACAATGGTATCAAACCATCCTGCATCAGTCCGCACAACATATTTTACAGTCATGATTGCTTGATACAGTCTGTCATTTATTAGTGCATGGAGAATAATCAGGGAGAGGGGAGGGGGACTTAAGAGAGGGAGCTTAATTAGCCTGAGATCATGCCCTCTCCCCATTAGCCCTTTTTTTTTCTCACGGGAAGAGGGCATGATACATTTGTTTGTTGGATCACATGTAAAAAAGCCAGAATCTGGACTTTTTTCTGATTGGATAGGAAACAATATGAATGATTTGCGCCGTTTCGATTGGCCAAAATGCCGCCATCCGTTAGTTGTTGTGAACTGATTTCAGTCTGCATTTTTGCTTGCGTAATGCAGCAGTGAATACACATGCGAGTTTGTTATGAAATTTCTGCCGGCTCAGTTTTCTTAAATTTGAAGAATGCCTAAATAGAAATTTCATCCATTGAAATATTTTCCATCTTATCGTATACTAAAAATTCACCGATCATTTGAATGCAATTTGATACCAGCTACAAGTTACAGAAGTGACAAACAGGTTCACTTTTCAAATAATCAATTCATGAACGGAATCTTGACCTGGCTTGACTGTAATTCTTCCTTCAGAAACCTGCGAATTATTCTGAGCGATCTTCGTTTTCACACCACCTGTCAGTTCGTGAAATATGGTGCTTCAGCCTATTTTTTTTTTTCACTGCTTTCGGTACAGAACGAAGTCAACGAGCTTTAACCAGTAAATTCTTTATTATTTGTAGCTGTTAAATAAAGGTACGGCAGCTCCAGCTAGCAGTATTTCATCACAAAAACAACACATTTAAAATTTCTTTTTTAGGAAGTGCCATCTGAACATGGGCGAACTTAAAAATTTTCTTTTCCCTAAAATTGATTTCAAAAGAGACATTATTCGCGTCAAAATTTGATTCCCTTATGGTAAAGGCTTACTGGCTAATAACATGACAGGTCAAGCAGACGTTACATTATGTAAATTAGGGGGCGGTTGACGGCTTGTTAAATAAATGTATCAGGCGTTATTTTTTTCCCTCTTGAGCCAAAGAAGCAAAGAAGCAAAAAAAATTTAAAAAAATAACGCCTGATCTCAGGTTAGAGCTTAATTAACTTCCTTCCCCTGAAAAAGGAGAGGGGAGGGGGCAGAGAATAGGCGATTTTGCACTAAGACATTGTTTTTATAAAATGAAAGTTTTATGATTTTGCCTTCAAAAAACGATTAGTGGGTCATATCTTAAACAGAATAATAGTGATTTGGTTTTTCAAACCCGCACCATTTTCTTAAGATGAGTAAGTTCGTAGCTGGTCACGTGACCGAAAAGTGATTTTAAAATTATGAATTACCTCTTTCTGAACAAAAATTTTGCACTTAAACTTCATGGAAAATGTTGAGAAGATGACGTGGTAACATTTTACAGCACACTGAGTGTAACTATCAAACGTTTATCAAGATATAATCAAAAAGTAGTTTTGGCCACCATTTTGGAGGGCAAGAGTATGCCCTCCATCATGGCGGCCAATACAAATCATACTGCTTTGTTGAAAAGTCAAAGTGCCATAAAATTTCTCCCTTAAATGCATTTCCTCTCAAATTTCTGGTGTAAGATAATTTTTATGGGCTCTGTCAATTTTTGGCATCAGCAAGATTCCAACTCATTGTTTAAAGGAGTCATTTGTCACGTGACCTCTTAGTGCAAGTGGCCTATTTACAGTTAATAAGAAATAATACTAAACCAAGGACTCACTCAAAACTTCCTATTTGCAATTGTCTGTTGATTCTCCTACAGTAATGAAGTGGAAAATATGCAGTGGTCAGTTTTAACGTAGGCTTCTAGGTAAGTGTGAAGGATTTGAGAGGTGCATTTGTAACACTAACTTTTTTCATATTGCTTTGGCAGGGTACATAAAAGACGACATATGCCTCTTGGGTAAGAGCCTCAGTACTTGACACAGGAGAGACCTGCAATTAAGATGTAAATCTGAGCCACAATGTCCTTCTCCATAAATTATTTCAAATAATATGATATTGGCAAGTAACCAGGTTCTTTCACTTACCATGTCATCACTCATGCAGAACCACTTCTCGTCTATTTTGCAGAAGCTATAGTAGTGACTACTGTTGCAGGTTGTGCCATTATACACAACAACACCCATCAACTTGAACACATTGTTGTTCTGGGAGAATTAAAGTCAAAGACTACTTAGCAATGGACAGTCAAGGTATCACATAATTTAAATTATCATTCGATGCAAATGTTTCTTCCTTTTCATTGGCCGAGAGCCCACCACGTGACCTGCAAATAACTGCCTACAAATAATGGTTTGCTCATGCGCAATGTCGTTCAACTTTTTTGGGCTGCATATGCTATTCTGCTCATGTGTGGATGAAACCACACTTGCTCCTTGCTCGTTTATGTGATCTCTGTCATTACTCCTGGAAGGCAGCACACGCTAACTGCTTTCCGAAAATATTATTAATTTTATTAAAAAACAAACTCAGGGATCGAATGATAAAACAATTATTGAACTCGGTTATCGCAAAATATCGTGATTTGTCAGTGTCTCGCAGATCGCCACTGACAAATCACGATATTTTGCTCAACCTCGTCCAATAATTGCTAATTCATTGCTTACACTGCCAAAGGTTTTTTAGTGTCAAATACTAAGGATGTGAGTTTCTTATTTCAGAGTGTAATATGTGAACTTATTAAGTAACATCCTGCCTAGTATGTGGTGATTCTTCACTTACCTTTGATGGTCCCTTTAAAAGTGTACAGTCAGGCCATTCAGGGTATCTTAATTTCTTCTTTATTTATTCCCTGTCCTCTCAAATCTAATAAAAAAAGAAAACAATTCAGGAAAGTACATGTATGTATAGTCTGATCAAACCCTTTTTTGGCTTTCATACAAAGAAATGATGACTCAAACTGCACTAAGCACTAAAACAATATAGCCCTTGCCTTTGAAAATGTATGGTTAACACTTTTGGCCATTTGCTGACAAACAGTGCCTTTTCTCCTCTGCCAAGCCCATTACACCTGTATAGAGAAGACGTAATACAGGCACAATAAATTAATAAACAACGAAAACTTGCTTATAGTCGAGTGTTTATAAACAATGATTTGATGGCAAATATATTATGAGTTTAGGTAATAACATTTTATTGATGTTACCTCTCACAAAATATTTGTTGTCTTGATCAAGAATTTCAGGCCGATTATTGTTATCAATAGCCTCAATCAGTGTTTGAAAACATCCCAAAACAAAAAGGTAGTGATCTACATATGAACAGAGTCTCTATAAGGATATTATACTGAGAAGTGTTTCAATTTTATCATTACATTGAATGCACTGTTTATCAGCTGTTACCTTTATGTTAATGCTGTAGTCCAACAGGTCAACAGATGTGTGATGGATGTGGTTATAACTATTGCACTTGACTATAAACAATGTGGAGGCAAGAATGAAAATAAAAATTAAGAACACTTTGATTCATTCTTAATAATTATTGTTGTTGCATAAGGCCAGCTACTTTGAAGATTTTGGTGGGGACTCACCCTGTTATGCTAGAGGTGGGTACTTCAAACCAAAAACGTTCAACAATAATATTTTAATCAAACCTGAACTAGTGAGCTCTCCACCCATATCTTGCATGAATTTTTCTCCACTGAAAAAAAGGGTAGAGAAGATGAAAAACGTACGGTATTTAATAGTTTTTTTTTTCACTTTTGATGTCAGTTTGTCTTGTTTTGATCCAAAATTATTTTAAGCGTATTTTCCAGACTTTTGTAAGCCTTTTTTTTTGTAAGGTGGGGAATGGGGGAAGTCAACGGGTGTGGTGCATGCAAAATATATATTAAAATGGAGAGGGGGCCAAAAAATTTTATATCCAGAGTTAAAAGGACAGTAATCGAAAGAGTCTCTTTATTTTTGGTATTAATGGCACCTGTGATACCGGAAAAAGTCCCCTGTTAATATCAATCATCAATATTCCATTCAATTTCGGAGTATTCCCTACATGTTTGATTTTGATCAAATTCCACACCTACCCCTTCCACCTTACCACACAAAAAAGAAATGGTATGTAAGATATATACAAATCAAAATTTGAGCCCACTTGTACGCAGTGCTAGTTTGTATGGCACTAGCTATTGCAAAGTGCAGCTCATGGCCATCTTGTTGAGCTAAGTATCCATTTCCCTGCCAGGTGAATTCTTTGCATAGTGCTGGCAAAAGTAATAATAAATTAAATTCATCAAATAGCTACTTGCAGTTTATAGATCTCACATAATAAATATTGGAAAGTAAGTTAATATAATATACCGGTAGAAATGAACTGTAATGAGCGTTGAGTATATGTACCCTCCAAATTGTTGAGTATTTTAAGTGGAGACACTGCACCACTCTCTTCCTGATCTGTGGCTGGATCCGTGATGAGTTCTTTTAAGGCGCATACAATGCAGAATCCGCCTAAATTGGCATTATCTGCATACACAGTATAGTAATTTTAAGTAGAAGATTTGTTTTGCAAAGCGGTTTAAAAATCTCAGCACACAAATTCTTACCATGCTTTCTCTCAACAGCATGTTTATTTACTTTATTTAAAAATGATACGAAGCAATCGCTGTTTATAATGCACTGCAGGATGGCGTTCACAAAACAAGTATTCCCTAAATTTTTGAATCCTCGAAGTGACATTGCCTGACTCAGGGTAAAACTACTTCGATCTATATCTTTCCAAATCTGAATATATAACCCCGCCAAATGTCGAAATTTCGCGCCAAAACTTACAATAATTTTAAGTTATTTATTGAATTATCAACAATATGCAGGAAGATATCTTCGCCTCGTCCCCAGTGCTTTCGAAAGGGACGTAAACTAAAGTGGGCGTAAATTTGCAGGCGATTTCTTTTTTACGCCCACATTTCGACCCGAGTGAAAAGAACCCTTCAAACTTCTTTGAAACAATAGAGCGAAACTACTCGTACCATTGCGCCTTAG
The DNA here is from genome assembly GCA_038088405.1 of Porites divaricata. Taxonomy (NCBI): domain Eukaryota; kingdom Metazoa; phylum Cnidaria; class Anthozoa; order Scleractinia; family Poritidae; genus Porites; species Porites divaricata. The sequence continues at coordinate 12,611,033 of JBBMOI010000009.1, forward strand.
ACAAATCTCGAAGTCAAGCTATCTCTCGACAGCCTCTCGAAAGAACCGCTCACTGCTCGACTTCTTCACATAGCCATATGTCATAAAATTTAGACTTTTAGTATCAAAGCTTAGAATATAGACACCATCTGGAATCTCAGAGTCAAGACTGGGGTAATAAGAAGGCAGTTTGAACGTGTTTAAAGCCTACAGTTTCCATACTAGCGAGACATTTTTACTGGAAGCAAAAAGCAGATTCTTCTTGTAGATCCCAGTTCTAATTGGTGTTTGGATACTAGTTACCCCTCGACAACGGTAAGTGGCAGCCATCTTGAATTGGGCGTAAAAAAAAATTACCCGGGGAGGACATATTTCGCTGATAAATTTGCTTTACTGAATTTTATCGGAGAAACTTTTTCATGAATGCGAAGGGTCATGTAAAGGAAGACGCGGCCTTTAAATTCTACGAGCAAGAGTCTTCTCGAAGAGGCATGGGCTATCACGCACGACCTACGACCCACGAAGCACGACCTACAACCCAGCCATCCACGCCACTCCAGAAAATACCACAGCATACCATAATGCTCTTTGTTTGCCACCCCAAGATTTTGCATAAACATTGTTTCGAGCTTCTCTTGGGGCTATTTTAACTCCCAAGAGAAACGGAAGACAATGGTTATGCAAAATTTTGGGGTGTCAACTTTCATTTTTTGGCTCTTGTTTCAATTCTCGGTCTTTGCTTCGAAACCAAATACGGAAACTCTTGCTGTGCAGGCTACATCCGGTATTTCTAGAAGTACCTCCGTGGGACGTAAAAAGAAAGCGATCACGTTTTACAGTTTTACAAGAATATTCGTCAGGAGTTACGAACTTGAAGTGTTTATTTCATCGATTTTCGATCACGCATTTCTTAGGGCAATGCTTTCTCGTTTAAGAAGTGTTTACAACTTTCACTCCACGATTAACAGACAGCTAATCAGAAACTCGCCTCGGTTATTCTTTAAAACAAATCACGCTACTGCTGCTCAGTGGAAAACAAGTTCTTCGGCTGTTCAGAATGTTCACAAGAATGACGACTCTCCGATGCTGCATGTGATCTGGAGTGACAACACATCAAGTCGCTTTCCCTTCGTGTATCTACGAGACAACTGCCAATGCCCAGAATGCTTCCACGAATCTTCTCTCCAGCGGACCTACGATTCCATTGCTCATCTGAACATGGAAATCCAGCCGGAGCGCGTCGATGTTTTGCAGAAGGGAAAACAGATTTCTTTGACGTGGCCTGACAAACATGTCAGCGTCTTTAACTCGCAGTGGCTGCACGCAAGACGCCTTTTGGAAGAACGAGATATGAGAAAGCGTCCGTCGTCGCTTCGCAGAGAGGGAGTGATTTTCTGGAACGCTGAACGGCTCAACGGAAGGATTCCGCGCCACGATTTTCAGGAAATCGTCGAAGACGACCTTAAGTTATACGAATGGCTTTATTCTCTGCATAGCTTTGGAATAGCGCTTGTGACCAATGTCCCTGTTGAGCCGGGCCAGGTCGACAAATTAAGTTCAAGGATTGGATTTGTCAAAACAACACATTATGGGTATGAAAATGACAAAGACTGAGTGAATATTTTTAAAAGTTTATCTAAGCCTGCGAGAGCATCCGATTTTTTCGGCTCAAGTTTCTAGTTTCATCGCTCTCGCAGGGTTGTCTCCAAATCATACCGTCCAAAAGGACAGCCGAGGAGTACTAAGAACGAGTTTCCGATTCGGAAAGGTCGTGGCTAGATGGAATCCCTCAGAAGGAGGTGATCGAGGAGGACTAGAAACGATAGTTGCTTCGGTAATCTTCGGCTCGTGAGACAAGATGGCGCATCTCGCGATCAACTTTCGTGGTCGGACTAGCAGAATGTACGAATAAAGAACTTCGAATGGCATGGGAAATGTATATGAGACTGTTTCAAACTTTTCTGTTACTCAAAAATGAAGAATCTCTCGACAATAAGAGCATTAAAGGGAGCAAACACCTCAGAATTGCTATGGAATCCCTCAGAAGGAGGTTGGCATCCCTCAGAAGGAGGTGTTAATAACTTGTAAATGGAATCCCTCAGAGGGAAAGTGGCATCCCTCAGAAGGAGGTACAGTTTATTAATTTTATGACTAACATGTAAAATAATGTAATCCCTCAAAAGGAGTTTGGCATCCCAAAAAGGGAGCTTACTTTACTTATGTATAACTTGTAATGGAATCCCTCAAGTAGTTTGGCATACTTCAGAAAGAGGTACACTCTATTTATTTATGTACATACGTTGTAAATGGAATCCCTCATGAGGAGTTTGGCATCTCTCAGAAGGAGGTACACTTTATTTATGTATTAACTTTATAGAATTCTTCAAAAAGAGTTTGCCTTCTCTCAGAAAGAGGTATACTTTGTTTATCTATAACTTGTAAATAAAATCCCTCAAAAGGATTTTGGCATCCCTTGGAAGGAGTTTATTATATATGTGATAACTTGTCAATGGGATCCCCCATATTTTACTAGTCAGGGGAAAGCCGGTGCACCCCCATACCCTGGTAATCACTGGGTATTAGACCAGGCCTGCCTTCTAAAGGAAGCAAATTCATTGCAGAGCAGTCTCGAACATCAAACTCAACAACGCTTTCCACTTCTTACACAGCCAAAATTGTAATTAAAAGTAATTAACCTTGAGTTACAGATTTGGCATTCCAAAATTCTCCAATCGATTATGTTTACATGAACCCTCCAGCTTATATGCCCTCAGAGAACAATGTTCCAATTATTTCCTGTCAGAAGCAAGATTATGTGCTTCAGATCCTGTACCATGCTTTATTCAAGGTTGTGTCAAAGGTGAATCCCTGTGTAAGCCTGCTAAAAATGGTCACCACTGGTAAATTAGTCAAAGTGGGTCATATGTCCCACTTGGCATTTTAAATTGGATCATTTCAAGAATGGTCAAGGGCAAACTATGATATTGAAACTTTGAACAACTTCACCTTTCCTATCCAGCTCATCTTCATGCTTTTCATGTTCAACTGCTATTCTGTTTCGCATAAGAAAATGAACTTAGCTTTTGATATTGTTTCCTAATAAATAGATAAAAAAATAAGTTCAAGAAACAAAGCTTAAATTGATCAGCCAAAGAACGTATACAGAGTGTCGAAATGTACACTCCAGTCTCTCTCTGTACAGCGTGATAGGCCTGACACAAAAGCTACTCATAAGAATGAATCTCAAATGACAGTCTTTTTGCGTGCTTATTTCAGGCTAGTAAGCACACCTTTTTTTATTTTTAACATTGACTGCTGCTTTGGAAGTACTTGTATACATGAGGTAACCTTTGTTGCATCAGTATGACTCCATGATAATTTGATTTTGCATCAGAATGGAATATTCCATGTCAATGGTGCAAAAATGCAGCCTACATTAAACACTGGTCCAGTACTGGACATCAAAAACTCCCCATACTGTGGCAAAAGTGACAGTCTATTAAAAACGTTGAAATTTCCCACTTATGCCCTGCATTCCCTGGGTATGAGTGTGAGGGGCTTTCCACTCACACTTAAGTGCATGAGGATTTTTGCATCCCCCACTTTTATCATAGTTTGTTAGAAATGTCTCCCAAAATTTTTACATATCAAGCAAGTGACCCCCCCCCCCCCCCCCCCCCACCTTATTGCTGTGGACTCTAGGAATATCATAGCTTAACATCAAACTTCACCACATACTTTATCCATAGTCGTATTGTTTACCATTCACAACTGTTACATAATTTCAATTATTACTACTTTGTACTTCTATCATAAGATTTATTAAACTGCCCCCCCCCCCCCCCCCAGGTAATGATCCCTTATCCGAAAATGACCCCCTAACACCAATGATGACTTTTATGATGATCTCCCAGCAAAATGCCCCCTTCCCTCCAAGTAATAAACAAACAGCAAGGAAAATACAAGTAAAAAATTAATGCTTATTTCCACCGAACTGAAGTGAATCATAATAATTTGTATTTCCACTGTTTATTGTCTGCATGGTTTTACTGCTGCATGTACTCTAAATCCTCTATTAAGCCCCCTGGGGGGGCTTATTTAATTTAGTGAAACGCATCAATGGGAGCAAGGTCTCTCGAGGATGGTCTGCTTTTTGTAACAATAAGACAATGGTAACAATTCTCCGTAGAGAACTAGAGCATAAAGGTGGAAAAGTTAAAGGGGCTGTGTCACGGCAGTCCAGTTCATGTTGTTTAATTTTGCCAATTACCCGCCCTCAATCGCTATGGAACTTAAACTAAGCAAAGAAAATACAGGTAAATGACAAAATGAGAGATCCAAGACAAACAAATTTGTCTCCTGAGCATTAGTTTTTAAGTTGCAAGAAGCAGGGATCAACTTTGAAAAACTGTTGGGCTGAACAGTTTTCAAAAACCCTAATTTCAATCCGTTTTAATATTCTTCAGTTTTGCCCATCCGTGGCATCTGTTGTTTCTGTTATGTTATTTTAACCTTCCTTTAAAGTTTTAAGCGGTTATTTTCATATTTCTCTTAATTTAATGGGCATTTTGTAATTTCCCAATTTGGCTGAATTTCGTGACACAGCTCCTTTAAGCACAAGGTTGGAGGTCATGCGACTGAAGACCAAAACAATATGAATTTCCAACCTGAATAAACCACAACTGATCAGTCCATGTTAATTGTTTGTGAATAATGGAGGGGGAGGGGGGAGGGGGGCTTAATAGAGAGGGGTGACTTATGAACTTTCCTCCTCTGAAAAGGCGGGGGGGGCTTAATAGAGGATTTATGGTAAGTACATTTGTAGACTTCCTCTCAGGTTTGCATAACTGTCTCGAATTCTCCCAACCCCTTTCGTGTTTATATCAGGCTATGCAAAGATGGAAAACGTTTTCTATTGCTTAAATACAATACAAGGCTGAGCTCCTTCAAAGGGACTCCATTTACAATTTAAGCACAAACACCTCCCTCTAAAGGATGTCAAACTCCTTTTGAGGGATTCCATTTACAAGTTAATACATAAGTAAAGTTCTACCTCCTTCTGAGGGATGCCAAACTCCTTTTGAGGGACTCCATTTACAAGTTAATACATAAATAAAGATCTACCTCCTTGTGAGGGATGTCAAACTCCTTTTGAGGGATTCCATTACAAGTTATACATAAATAAAGTGTACCTCCTTCTGAGGGATGCCAACCTCCTTCTGAGGGATTCCATAACAATTCTGAGGTCTTTGCTCCTTTTAATGCTCTTATTGTCGATAGATTCTACATTTTTGAGTAACAGAGGAGTTTGAAACAATTTCATATACATTTCCCATGCCGTTCGAAGTTCTCTATTTGTACATTCTGCTAGTCCGACCACGAAAGTCGGTGGAAAGTTGATCGCGAGATGCGCCATCTTGTCTCACGAGCTGAAGATTACCGAAGCAACTCTCGTTTCTAGTCCTCCTCGATCACCTCCTTCTGAGGGATTCCATCTAGCCACGACCATTCGGAAATTCTCGAAAACATCCAATATGGCGGCTCAAGCGTGGTGAAAACTGACAGCCAAAAGAGCCGTTCTATCGCCGAAGAAGCGTGATTTACCGTATTGTTGACGCAGTTTGCGTTTATTGTGAGTTTTGAAGTGCTCTTGATCCTGTATAGTAAGCAATCCTTTTATAAGTGTCTTATAAATTTGTCTTGTCTCGCTGGCCGGTATTAGTAATGGTAACAGGACTGAGTGGAGTCCAATTCGGTCTGTAATCATACGAGTGATTAACAAAATCGGACGACCGCGTAGCGGGAGTCCGATTTGTTTAATCACGAGTATGATTACAGACCGAATTGGACGACACGAAGTTCTGTTACCAATTAATCATAACTTTAACAAAATTTGTAATATAATAGGCTATTTTTTAAATCAAAACACAAAAAATTCAAAATTTTGTTCTGCCAGCAGTGAAAAAAAAAAGCCATTTAAGCGCGCGCGTGATGGCGCGTACTGTCCAATTACTTAGGCATGACGCGTACTGTCCTATTAAACTGTCCAATTAAGGCTGAAATCAGGGCAGTTGATAGCCAATCAGATTTGACAATTTTGTTATAGTTATGATTACGAAGAAAATAGTACCGTCCAACGGGACATCCTGAGTTTTAGTAACATTTGTCAGGAGGTATGTCATATCTGCATTTTAAGTTGTTAACCGGTGTTGTAGAACTTGATGTCTGTAGGTTTCTACTAGCTTAGGATAACTGTATAGGAATATTTTCATTCATACAAAGTGGCCCTGTCCTTTCGGCCGGTATTACCGGAGAAAATGGTACCGTCCAGCCGGACATCCTGAGTTTTAGTAACATTTGTTAGAAGGTATATCATATCTGGGTTTTTTATTGCTAAATGGTCATTCTTGAGGTTTCCAAAAGGCCAGGGTAACTGAACAGGAGTGTTTTTTTCATAAAAAATGCCTTGGACTGTATTATCTAATGCACCTATCAGTGTTAAGCCCCAGGGTGGGGGGGGGGGGGGGGCAGACCCAGGGGAATTTGTCATTTTAATGGCAGCCAGAGTCAAATTCCCCACCCCCAGGCACCTACTAAATGTCAATTTCCCGCCTCTGGGGTAACTTTTTCTAACAGAGTTAGGACTTAATAATTGACAGGTTGGAAAGGATATGTCTTTTACAACCTCACATAGAAACAGAAACAGAAGGAACGAAGACTCTTCTATTTATAAACATTCGATCATACAATGAAAGAAGTGATGGTTCATATATACCGAAAAATAAAACAGATTTCCTCACCATTCTTTTGCTCATGTTGTCTTGTTACTTTCAAGAAAAGCAGAGGTCATTTACCTCTGGTGACTTCTGGGTATTACCAAGATGGCAGGTCACTCATTTCCAGTTTCTCTCAGTCTTCCAAGATGGCGCCCAGGGGAAGGCATGCTCAGTCAATTTCCCGTGGGTAGCCCACCCCCCCCCCCCCCACCCTGGGGCTTAACATTGATAGGTGCATAAGGAAATAGTACCGCCTAGCAGGACATCTTAAACTAATATTGTCAGCAGTTGTTTGCATGTATTACTACACGACATGCAACTTGTTATTGTTACATTGTAATACATACCTTTCCCTCTGAAGGCTTCTTCCTACCAGCTGGGAACAGCTGAACAAAGATAGTTTGTTTTATTCATTCCTTGTTGTTGTAATCACCTAAGAATGTCCACCCAGGGGGGCACTCTATAGGAAGTACTCAGGTATGACAGTGATGGGGAAGTGCAAAACCCCTTTTTCTGGTTTGACATTTGAAATACAAGGATAACCAAACAGGAGTGGTTTTTATTCTGGAAAATTTTCTAGCCATTTTGAATGGTATAAGCTAAGAAAATAGTACCACCCAGCGGGACGTTCTAAATTAGCTCAGCAAGCTTGTGTTTAATTTTTCATGGTTTATCTCATTTTAAAGTGTTTTGAAAGTTAGTTTTTTATCTCAGGTTTTTGTTTTCTTTTGTTTGGGGGTATGGTAATGTATGCTCATGACGTTGAAACAAATGGAAAACAAAAATTACCAGAGATAAAAAAAATTAATTTCCTCTTTAGATTTCTTGTGTTACAACTTAGTTATTAAGGAGCACGATGAGTTTGGAGTTGCTTTCAAGCTTTATTTTCTCCACTCATCAACAATAATTGGTAGTACATGTGTCAGTGTTTCGATCCAGGATGGGTGGATTGAGTGGCTAGCCATCCTTCTTTAGAACAGTCTACCAAAAAATATAATACTTAGAGAAACAAATGGAAATATGTGGGAAGCAAAAACCTTGTGAAGCCAACCAGCCATCGTCCTACCTAAATCGCCATGCCTTGGGACAAAAGTGCAACAACTTGAAATTAATTAACGTATAGATTGGTGGCTAATTGGTATCATCAACCCATAATTCAAAAATTCTGGATCTGCCCCTGGTACTTTAAGTTTACTACAAGAAACGTTTGCAACAGCTGTTACTTGATCATGTTTTGGAAATCCTGAAAAGTTAAAAGAGTGGAGACAAAAGAGTATTAGTCAATATGCAAGGTCTTAGAGTAAAAATAGACTTGTATTTCAAAGGGGGTAGAATCTAGTGAAACTAACTTCTTTTCACCAACAGTGTCTGAACTTTTAATACCTGTTAATAGTTGAGCATTATCCCGTCCTGGGGTACTCTGAAAATAATCAGTAACAGTAGTGATGTATGAAAATTGTTTTGTTGGATAATACTGAAAAGTTCATATTTATTTTGATGGAACTGCATAATGAGTGACTTTCCATTCAATAATCTTTATTGCAAAGGTGATGAAATAGCAGAACCTACCATACAGACAAGGACACCACAATCAGTTGAGTTTAATTGCTGTGGTACATTCTGTAATGTAGAAATTGAACAAAACTTGTCACTAATGAGTTTCTGTAATTTCGTCCATCAACGAAGAACAAAGCATATCTTGTTACAATGTGCTGGCTATTTAGCCTAGCTTCCTCTTCAAAGTTTGTAATTTTTTTTCAATTTTTTTTAATGAACGCTAGTGAGCAGTACAAAGCAACGTGACGATCTTGTTTACTTGATTTATTTCTCCGACCGAGGGTGGGGGTATTGGTGCTGTTGACATTCGGGGAGAGGGGGAAGTGAAAAATAGAGAGTCTCCAGAATCAACAACAGAGATTGGCATCTCTGCTTTCCTTGACAGGCAATTTCCCATTTCCCAAATAGTGAGGACAGGAAATAACAATGATTCTATAACAATAATAAATAATAATAACAATAACAATAATATTTATGATAACAATAGATCTAACTGGCCTTTCCTGGATGTAATAAGGATGGAAGTATGTCATGAATAAAAGGATAGCATTTATATAATCGACTGCTGATATGATCAATCAGGAATTTTTCAAAGAACATGAGAATCTCAAACATCGCAAAGTATACCGTAAAATCACACTTCCTTGCCAATAAAATGGCGCCTCTGGCTGTCAATTTTGAGTACTCCCCATAGATTGTCCCCCTGGGTGGACATTCTTAGGTGATTACAAGAACAAGGAATGAATAAAACTATCTTTGTTCAGCTGGTAGGAAAAATCCTTCAGAGATCAAGGTAGGTATTATAATGTAACAATAACAAGCTGCATGTCCTGTAGTAATACATGATGCAAGCAACTGCTAACATAGTTTTGGATGTCCTGCTAGGCGGTACTATTTCCTTAGTTAACACAGTCCAAAAGGACAAGGCATTTGTTATGAAAAAACACTACTGTTTAGTTACCCTGACCTTTTGGAAACCTAAAGAATCACCATTTAGCAATAAAAAACCCAGATATGTTATACCTCCTGACAAATGTTGCTAAAACTCAGGATGTCCCGCTGCACGGTACTATTTTCTTCGGTAATACCGGCCAAAAGGACAGGGCCACTTTTGAGAATAAAAATATTCCTATACAGTTACCCTAAGCTTGTAGAAACCTACAGAAATCAAGTTCTACAACACTGGTCAACAATAAAAAACCCAGATGTGATATATCTTCCAAACAAATGTTGCTAAAACTCAGGATGTCCAGTTGGACGGTACTATTATTTTTCTTCGGTAATACCGGCCAAAAGGACAGGGCCACTTCTGTGAATAAAAATATTCCTATACAATTACCCTAAGCTTGTAGAAACCTACAGAAATCAAGTTCTACAACACCGGTCAACAATAAAAAACCCAGATATGATATATCTTCCAAACAAATGTTGCTAAAACTCAGGATGTCTAGTTGGACGGTACTATTTTCTTCGGTAATACCGGCCAAAAGGACAGGGCCACTTCTGTGAATAAAAATGTTCCCATAGAGTTATCCTAAGCTTGTAGAAACCTGCAGAAATCCAGTGCTACAACACAGTTTAACAATGAAAGCTAGAGCTGATGTACATGCCAACAAATGTTGCTATAATTTAGGATGTCCCGTTGGACGGTACTATTTTCTTCGGTAATACCGGCCAGCGGGACAAGGCAAATTGTAAGACATTTATAAAAGGATTGCTTACTATACAGGACCAAGAACACTTCAAAACTCACAATAAACGCAAACTGCGTCAACAATACCGTAAATCACGTTTCTCTGGCTATAAAACAGCTCCTTTGGCTGTCAGTTTTCACCACGCTTGATCCGCCATATTGGATGTTTTCAAGAATTTCCGAAGTCAGCCCGAATCGGAAACTTGTTCCTAGTACTCCTCGGCTGTCCTCTTGGACGGTATGATTTAGGCACAACCCTCTCGCAGGCTAATGTACCTATCAGTGTTAAGCCCCAGGGTAGGGGGGGCTACCCACAGGAAATTGACTGAGCGTGCCTTCCCCTGGGTAGGGATTTTGACATTTAATCGTTCCCCCAGGAAGACCGAGAGAAACTGGAAATGAGTGACCTGCCATCTTGGTAATACCCAGAAGTCACCAGAGGTAAAGGACCTCTGCTTTTCTTGAAAGTAACAAGACAACATGAGGATCTTGATAATGCCCAAGAACAAGTCCTGTGGTTACAGTGTAACACATGTGACATGTGGTACCATCAAGTTTGTGTTAGCGCATCTTGGCCACCTTTATTATGCCCTGCAGAGGATGACATTTTTCTGGCACTGCCTCTCTTGTGTTGCGGTGAACACTATGAGAGGTTGTAAAAGACCTATCCTTTCCAACCTTTCAATTATTAAGTCCTGACTCTGTTAGAAAAAGTTACCCCAGAGGCAGGAAATTGACATTTAGTAGGTCCCTGGGGGTGGGGAATTTGACTCTGGCTTCCATTAAAATGTCAAATTCCTCTGTGTCTGAATGCCCCCCCCCCCCCCCCCACCCTGGGGCTTAACATTGATAGGTGCATATTAAGTTATCTCTAATATGAACAAATCCTCATCTGCTGTCTGTGGTCTAACAAAACCTCTACCCACCACCACCCCCAACCCCATACTACCACCATCACCCATGCCTTTTGAACTAACTTATCAGACTACCCTGATCCTGGTGTTGTCAAAAACACCTGAATGTTATGTAGAATGAAGTCATAACAAACCTGTAAAATCAATAACATGTTATGCTCCTCATTAACATTTAACTCTGACAGGACCTGCCTTGTCCTTAGAACACACGTTACTACAGAGTGGGAGGTCGCAGGCTCGTTCCCCTGGGCCAGACCAGCACTCAGGGTCTTAAAATAACTGAGAAATGAAGGTACTATTTTCACCATGCAAACAGCTAGACCTTCATGTGGCTTGGATTGGATAACAGTAATAAAATGGTGGTCCAGTCTCCAGTAGGAGATGTAGAATACACAATGTATTGTCCCCAGTTAGTACCCTTGTGCTTAACACAGACACTGAAGTGAAGTGTATTAATTTTGAATATTTTTAGAGCACCAGTTTTACTGAGTCAATATTTGTGCTTTGTAGTAAAGCCAGGTCAAGAGTACACCAGTAAAATTCTATTAATGAATTTAGGGACCAGTCATTATTTATGTTGGGGGGTGGGGGGGGGGGGGGTTTGTTTTAGCATGAAAGAAAAAATGTGACCCACCCCCATATAACTTTATATAAGAGGTGACCCACCCCCAACCCCCTTCAATCTATACCTCTATAGATTGCTCTATTTTTAGAGCACCAGTTTTACTGAGTCAATATTAATTTTGTGCTTGGTAGTGAAGCCAGGTCAAGAGTAAACTAGTAAATTCTATCAATGAATTTTATATTACCTGAAACCCCTGAGTATAAATATGTCATTTCTTTGCCCTCCACAAGTGAATGGATTCACTTGCCAGTTAGTTGAAATCTATGACAGCATGCATGTAGCTTTCTTTGTGAACTTAACATAAACATTTCTATCCATTCCAGTTGTGAAAGGCTTTTCAATCTGACTGAATACAAAGAAGTTGTAGCCCAAAATTCCTTGCTCCAAATATGCGTGCTGAAAAGCAAATCTGAAATTGAAAGTACAATGTATTTACCACAACAGCTATAAAGGGATTCAGTTTTTAAATAATCACTTCATTAAGATAATCGATCTGTGTGGTACAGTGTACTTAATACAGCTGTATGCTCAAGACGTTGGATTACTGTTATGAGACTTTATGCAATGGGACAAGCTCTGATCAAGCCTTAACCAGTAAAGCAAGTTTGGGGTGGAGGCCTGTTGGACTTATATTTTTCAAAAGTTGCTGACTCAGAAATAACTATAACAGTTTAGTGGCAGTGGCCATCTTATTATTTTCACCCTAGATCATGTATACTGCATACACTGTATCTGGGCCAGTCTAGTACTTCATTAAGATTGAAATAAATAGATTAATAAATTATAAATTAGCCATTGGTATTAAAGTTTTTTTAAATAGAATGTAAACAGCAATATGATCATGGGTGGATTAAAGGAGATCCACACCCTCCCTCCAACTGTAAAAATATTTTTGTACAATTATTTTAGTTTCAGTTTTCGTGCCTTTCAAAGCATTCTCTCATGATTCATCCCTCAAAGCCTTTGCTTTGAACACACTTAAACTCAGCACATTCCTCCAGCATTAAAAAAAAAAAAAACTATTGAATGAGACTGGTGAATGTCTTTCTTGAAGGGATGGGCAGGGTGGGAGAACAGGGCCAAGCCCTTATCCAGCCTTTCAGCTAAGTTAACTACATTTTTGTTATTGTTTTCACAGCCATGGATTTGTTGTTCACGCAAAATTTGATGCCAACAACCTGGCTTACACATCACACAAGCTCCCACTCCATATTGACTTGCCTACATATGATTATCCTCCTGGGGTAAGTTATAATCTATTAGGGATGTGGGGGCTTCTTAAAATCTTTAATAGGCTGCAAGCAAGCTCTCCAATTATATAGGTGAGGGAAGCAAACCGCAAGAGAATATGCGCGAGAGTGTTGAAGCCGCATGTTCCCGTCCCTCACACACTGATCGTTTCCTTTCATGAGTGCGGCTCTTGTGTGACTTCTCACAACTCCCCCAAATAGAGAGCTTACTTGCAGGCTAAAGCTTTAGAAACTATGTTATTCTCTGTGAGCTGGGATATTTCATAACTAATGTTTTCCATTTTTAAGAGCTGAGTTGGATCAACTTGCCCCTATATAATTGCCAGTACTTGATGCTAATGTAGCACCCATCCTACCGGCTTCCACTGTGGCCAGCCAGCCCCTGGATAGAATACTGCCCCCTTGTCTGGCAAATCCATGCAACCCAGCCATGAGCCCCCATTCCAGGCACCCATCACACTGATGAAACAGCGGAAGGAACAAAAATAACCGATGGCATGGGGGAAGATGCTAAATGAACCGCTCCACAGACCACTGCACAAATGCTGAATGAAGAACTCACAGATCCTAGCAGTGTACAAAGCTACCATGTACCATGTGAGCCTGCGTGCACTTATGAGCTCGTGGGCCTCTTGATCACTAAGCTTGTGGACAACTAAACTTGTGGACTACTTAACCGCTAAGCTTGTGAACCACTTGACCACTTGACCACTTGACCACTAAGCTCGTGGCGGTTAACTTAGTTAAAGAATACTGTTATAAGTAGCTTTTAATAATAGGTTTAAGACTGATTATACATGTACATGTTTGTGCCAAACCTAAATGCTGAAGAGCTACATGTATTAGTCTTTGCTTTCAGCCATTAGCTTAAGATCAAGCCAATGAAGTGCAAGGTTTAATGCAATTGGGCTACAGAACATTGTAAATTGGTTCTGAAAACCCTTTCTGGAGAATGTACATGTAGTTATTTGCATTTGTGTTGAAATAGACTATCACTTTTCTTTAGGCTCAGCTTCTTCACTGCATCGAGCAAGCAACAGGGGAAGGAGGATCAAATCAGTTTGTTGATGGATTTCACATAGCAGAGGTGTTAAAAGAAGAGGATCCAGAAATATTTGAGCTGATGGCAACCACAAGATTTCAGTTTGTTGACATTGGGACGGATGTATTTGGTGATTTTCACCAAAAATATACAAGACGTGTGATAGAGTAAGTGACACAGGACATTGTAGTTGCTTGTTAGAGCTGTTTTCACATTAAAGTGGTAAATTAAATTGAGTACTGGTAAATACGATCAATCCTTCCAGTAGCGACCACCCAAAATGACAGAGAAGATTTAGTGGCCACCAAATTGACTGGCTAAGAAACAATTGTACTGGGCATATCACATCGTGTAGGCCTATTAATACTGGGACATCAGGAGGTGTGCCCCAATATCTATGCCTTACTTTGCATCCACATTGACTAATAAATAGCCCATATAGCCCATGAGGCCCAAAAAATCCAACTAGTTGGTCAAAAATATCGAGAATAAAAAAATTTTAGCCAGTTAAAGCTAGACTTTAACCCTTTTTTGCTGCCAAAAAGCCCGGCGCGCTTTTCGCTACTAGTGGGCTATAACATATAGCCTAGTAGTAGCTCAACCAATCAGAGTGCAGCATTGATAATAGACCACTAGTTGAATTTTACTAAAGTGTTTTCAGCCAACACCAAGCAGAGGCCTCGTGGACCTCTTTAAGAGCCTCGATTGCACACTGGCTAAAAGTACAGAACCTGTGGTAAGTGGCCACCATCTTAGGTACACTGTACTCAAAGAGGTTCTGTCTGCAGTGATTTACATTGTTATTCTTGTCAGCTGGACTCTATTAACTGGCCACTCATTTTGTGGTTCTAGGAAACATGTATAGTGCACACCTCCTCCCACCCCAAACACCTTTTTTCCTTGGAATCATTGGAATTCCCCCAGGGGAGGGAAACTTACAGGCCAAAGAATTCTTATTTCCAGAGAGGAGGGTTGTTCAAACTAAAACGTTCTTCACGGAATGGAGGGGGCATAATACTTTTCAGCCACAACACAGAAAAGGATGAAACCTGCATGGCTGTTCGTGACACTTATGGCACGGGGTGGGGAGAAAGGGAGAGGTACCGGTATTGGTGAGTTTCTCCTCCTCCCTTCCCCTTTTGCAACTGCCATACAGATGCATTCTTCAATGTGAGACTGCATCTCATAATGCACCATGGAAAATTGTGCCATATATAAGTTTTAATTTATTGTAATTGTAATTGAGACTTTGACCTGATTTTACGTTGTTAATCTGTGGTTAAAGGACAGGTCAAAGTATTCTTGTGTTTGTTGTAGTTTTAGTTGTAACCAAAGAAAAGTATACTTTGATGATATATGATATTTGAAGAATATACTACGTTGCTCAATATTTCATCTGTAATTTTGTTGCTTTATTATTTTTGCAGATTAGATGAGAATGAACAAATCGTCCGTTTCATCTTCAACAATCACGTCCGCGATTCTGTTATGGCATTCTCGCCTGAGAAAGCTGTCCAATTATATGAAGCCTGGCTCAAGGTCGGCAGAATGCTGAGACACCCAGCCAATCAAATTGATTACAAGATGTCACCCGGCGAAATGATATCGTTCAATAACACTCGTGTGTTACATGGACGTTCGGCTTTCAGGGTCACTGAAAAATCCTCGCGCTTTCTGCAGGGGCTGTACCTTGACTGGGATCTCATTTATTCACGAATGAGGGTTTTGGCCAAACATTTTAACATTCCATTTGGGATCTAAGAATACTAAACCCCTAGACTATGGTATTCTCACTTTGTCAAACTCTGAAAATCAGATGGTAGCACTTCAGTTAAAGGATAAACACCATTCCACTGAAACGGCCCTTCTGTCTGTCACTATTATTATTTACCGGAAAGCCGCTCTTGGAATTGGAACATATTTCTCTCTGAGCCCCCCACAGACCCTTGAGAATCATGGGGTCTTTTTTTAAAAACTATTTTTCCAAACTACTGAAAACTTGTGGTAATTTGTAATTACATTGTATATAATTATGCCAGTGGCATCGAATACTTTTCAGAAGCGTTCGAGTACTTTGAAAATCTCGCATCATTTTACCCTGCAAAAATCTCCTGCAATTCAAAATGCAATTTCCTTTGTTTAGAGGTTTCTTATAACTGCGATGAAGCGTTGTAACGCGGACAGTGACACCAACGAACAGTGATAATGTCCTGAAGATAGCTTAATTCCCTTCTGGTTCTCGGGCGCAATAAAGGCAGACTGTTAAGAATAGGCAAGTTTGACCAATCTTTCGGTTTGACAAGCCAGATTGAAAGCAAACATTACCGACGGTGAAAATAATTTGTATTTTTACCCCACACCTCTGTCAGAATGTGCAAAATTTTTGGTCATTTCGTCGTGTCAAATAAACGAATATCTTGGCTCTTTACTAAAAGTGCACTATTCTGGATCTAATTTTCATAATTCGAAAACCGCTTACGAGTTTTACTGACCGTCCTAATACTTATATGATTAGACTCACACTTATCCAGAATATATCCCCAGCGTCTTCGTCCTTTTCTTACAATCACGTCAGCGCCAAGAGTATCCATCTCGGTGGTCGGGCGTCCCTTGTTAAATTCTTAAACGACAAAGCACTAATTTACAATTCAGAAGTGGCCGTAGTATTCTGGATGCACCTTGTTCAGACTATCCCATAATAAACGTGAAGAACCGGCCGCATTTACAAAGTTTACATGCCATGAAAATTCTCACGAGATATAATATAGGATTCATCACAGTGCGATTGAGAAACATTTTATAGCACTCATGCAGCTATTTAGCTTGTTCTAAAACAATAAAAAGATGCTTCCAAAACGGATAACAACCTTGCCTCAGCCTAATACTTTCAGCAAATAATCACGCCGTACAGAGTATCAAATTTTAAAGTTCTCTTTGTAAAATCATTTATTTATTACTTCTTTTTTTCCTTTCTTGTTCACTTCACCTCCCGCCTCGATTAGTTCAAGCTAACTGCGATTTGCGTATAATATTTCCTTTTTCCTTTTCAGTTTACGTTAATATCTTACTTGTAATAAAAAATTTTCATGTGCAATAAAGTTGTTGTTGTTGCTTTTAAGTAACACATGAGAATCTAAAGGGTCCTAAAGCGTTTTTCAAACCGCTTTCATGTTACCGAAAATTCATTGATAGCGTTCAGCCCGCTATACACGTGTACTACCTTTTGACCAATCGAAATCCGGATTTTGCGATCCAAAATTTGGTTTTAAGAACTAAACCAATGTAAGATTGCAATCTTAGTAATCTGAATGATTCACCTCCGCACTTGGATCGTTCAGATTGGTATCTCAATCTAGTTTCAGATTTTTATTCCATATAACGAAACTGCTTTTCGATTGCAAGATCGTCTTCGCTCATCGATTAACACGTCGGGTCAATGTTAGTTCGGGCAAACGCTAAAGGATTATAGTTATTAAACTTGAGTTCCCCCATAACGAAGCGAAAACGCTTGCATTTTCTCACCTTAAAATTATAGTGTCCAATGTGAGTGTGTGTGTGTTTAGAACGTACGCGCTTCTCATCACTTGAGAATTCGTAATTGTCTTCTGAATTTTTTTGAATCAAATTCCAGATAATTTTAAGTTGACGAGTCCCAGTATGAACCACCACTAGTTAAAGAGTTAGTTTTCTTTTCATTTCTCCACGAGAAGACGCTCAATTTATCGGAAAGAAATAAAAAGCGATGTGTTGAAATTGAGAAGAAGATCGGAGCAGCAGGCAGTATGGATCAATCGTATTTCAGATTTTTGTTCCGGTTAGCAGGAAAATCTAAACAATCTGGATTGGCTAAAAGGAATGCAACCAAACACTGACGGGTATCGGCTCATAAGCTCGATCGAGGGTGGGTGCCTCGCAAAATCTCGGGGAGGAGCTGGGGGTTTGTTTCTATAGCACCAGTGGTACTTTGATCTATTCCTGCCATTTAAAGCTTACAAACACGCCGGCATTCAGTCATCCGTTGTTAAGATAACAAACTCCCTTTTGACCCTGCGACCCCAGCCCAAGCTGTAAATCTCCGTTTGAAAACTTAAGATTCCACTTTCGAACGCCTTTTCATCTGATTCCGCCCAGTTTGGGCTGTTTTAGTTTAAAATTGCAAGGCGGAAACGTTGCTGTCCATGTCAAAGTAAACCACACCAATTTGGACGTGGTCCAAGAAAGAAGCGGACCTCGGGTATTGTCCTTCACTTCAAATCATCCTCGAGAAACACTCTGCCATAGATATCGCCTAATTCTTTACAGACTTGTACATCAATTTAGTCATAGTTACTGTGTTTCAACTGACAGAATATTAAGAGTCTCTCCTATTAAGAGAGTCACATTGTCTCCTCTTGGTTCATATTACAATCGGCCTGGGTGTGTACTTGACCTGACAGCGTGCGCCCCTAGGTATGGAGCAGAAAGAGAGCCAACTGCCTCTGCAGTGGCTGAGTTTTCGTAAGCTTCTGGTCGAGCTGGAACAATGAGTCTCGTGGCCGCTGCAGCTAGTGACGTCACAACATTACCAGGTTGCGGCTTTCGGTTGATCACAGCCCTACCAACTGCAACAGGTGCCCGTGTAACCAGCGGATAACCATGGCTTCGCATCATACGCTCTGTGAACGCGAGGTTAGCTTGTTGCTGAGGAATGTCGTTTCTGTAATAAACTTGGCCAGGAAATCGTGCTGGGTTTGGCGCAGTCACTACCGCTCGTTGCATTATGGGCATTTGTGCCCGCGATACTAACGGATTTGCACGATGATATGGCAACCGGCTTTGAATGATACCTCGAACTTCTCCAGGAAGATTCCTTTGGGGTAGGTGGTAGGGATAGCGATTGTAAGTTCTAATGGGTACACTTCCAGGGATAAAAGCTCTAGCTTGTTGGTGGAACTCGTCGCGTTGTCTTTTTACCTCACCGTATGGTTTCAATTGAAGAAGCTCCGGTGATTTCCTCTCAGCAGCAGGAATTCCGTGGGCATCAACGTTATAGGTGCCATATTCATTGGGGCCCATAATGGTCGTTGTGATATAATACGGTGCCTGAATGTTTGATCTGTTTGGGCCCCCTGCGAAAGGAAGACGAAAGTGATAGGCAATTGGCTGTGTGATAGAGCTATAAACTTGTGGGATGATCTGTTTATTATCTGTATAAAGTAAAGTAATGCTCAGATCTAGTTTTCATCTTATTCTTTAATTTTCATCAACAGACTAGAGACTCAGAACCAATTTGTACAACATTAAGAACAAGTAACGCTCACTGACTTTCACTTTAATGATCACATTTCAGGATTCCAGCCACAGACTTAAAAGCATGAAAAGCCTTTCTCAAAGCCTTATTCAAAAAACAAGCACGAGAGCCCCAGAGGATTATAAAATGGTTTAACTTGATTTCGTCAACAGCCAATGTCTCACATTAAAATAAGCTTAAAACACCGTCAGGGCCAAAAACTAGATAATATGGATGGCTTCCAGAAGGGTGCAACTTGTAGAAAAAAAAGGGGGATTCGAGGGAGTGCATGTAATTATAGCTACCGTCATTTACAGCCGATTGCGTGTCAGCTGTGCGTGAACAACATTGTCTCAGGTGTTAATGATATATGAAATAAATCATATATGAACTGCGGAAATTGTCTCTGGTAATACAACAAATTGCGAACTTGTAGCAGGCCTACTGATACCTATTGCTCTCTTACTTCCTGACTTACTTGACCTAATAGCAGGGACCAGGCTCCGCAACTGGAAAAAAAGATGACAAAATTGGCGAAGGAAGCAAACAGAACGGTAGTCTGGAGAGGAGAAAGCACTGCCCTTTCCCTTTCCCCAGTCCACTGCTCGGTCTCGCGTCGCTAGCCGATTTTTTTACTGTTTCACCCAGTCTTTTGTCTTATTCCCCACTGCAGGGCCTGGTCCAAGGAAATTGACCTAAGAACATAGGGGTTTTATGTCAATAGGAAGATGGAACGACAAAAAGGAAATGCAGTCTAAAATACCACACAAGTACCACTGGGAACTTACTGACCCATGGCCGCCCTACAAAGTTTTTGCCTATTTAACCAGCTATGAATGAAACCTCGATATAACGAAAGACCAAGGGAATGACAAAATTTGTTCTCTATAAAGAGGTTTCTTCATATCGAGGTTCTTTTCCATATGTTTTACTATTACTGGGGTAAAGAAAATCGTTCGTTATACCCGGTCCGAGGACTTCGTTATATAGAGGTTCGTTACATCGAGATTCCACTGTATTATTTTAATAATCTGATGATATTGATTGAGAGTGAAAAAAAGCTTACTTATTATCGTCGAAAATAAGTAGTGCTTAACATACCAAGCATTTGCTGGGCGGTTGCAGAAGAATGCTGGGATCGGATTTCATTACCAGTAACTTGACTTCGCACTGGGATAGCTGGTGGTAGTGTACGTAACGTTGTATGACCATAAGAGTTAGGCCGCTGACCGGCCACTGGGTAAGCGGAAGTTATTTTCTGAGCTTGCATGGAGCGCATGTACGGAGATATGTTTGGTGAATCTGACAGGAATACAGAAGGAAACTTAATGGGAAGGGTGCATGCCTTTAATTTATTCATGTTAAAGCATGTGAAAGCAACTCCTTATGCACGGGATGTTAGTTTATGTTTGCTTGTTTGTTTTTTATCGCAGTGTTGCTTTCTCCAGGCTTCTCAGAGTTAAAACGGCATGTGCATCAAGTAATGATTAGCGTACAATCGAATAAGTAAAAAAGAAACCCACAGATATATCGTATGATTTCCAGCGAAGGGTGTGTTCTCTAAAGGAGTGTCTGTCTTAAGGTTAAGATTTACCTCAATTTTTTTTACTAAAAAAAAGATCAGTTTGCAGATAAGAGGCAAGGCATTTAGTTTTTCTCCTTAACCATACTTGTGCCCATGTCAAGGAATCTGGATTCCAGAATCCGGGAAATTTTTGCTTGTGGAATCCGGAATACAGCTCAAGGAATCCGGAATCCCACTAACTATTGCTGGTTTTCAGTGTCACGCCATTCAAAATAGATGAAAATAAAAATCAAAACCATGCAATAGATAAAGTCCAGAATCTGGGAAATGAAAGGAGGTACATATGCAAAGACCCTCGCCAAGATTCAGGCCAGAGGAATATTTCACATACGAGATATCCGAAGAAATGTTTTACCCAAATTTATAGAGATTTGTATGGAGACGCCATGCTGGTGCTCACCTGGATGAGCTCCAACATGGCGGACGGAAAGCAACAGAAACATCTGTTTCCGAGTTTTGCTACAAAAGCGTGAATTTATTCTTCGAGAAACTCATAAACATTAAAATAATACTTTTTCCAGTACATGAACTGTTTAGATGGCAAAATTTCCTGAAATAAGTCATTTTTTTAACCTACATGACAGCTCTCTTGGCCGTCATGTAAATGCCGCGTCACGCAAAAGCTTAGAAATTCAGGCGTACTCTATCACAAAACCAAGAACCCTTTTGAAGCGAAAATTTGTTTGACAATTAGTTTTCAGCTGCTCTAATGCATCGTGAAAGTAAAATCTCGGTAGGATGGATAGTTTTTTAGTTTGAATTTTAGTGACGTCATGTGAAAACCAACAATTGGAATCCGGAATCCACTACCTGGCATCCGAAATCCAGAGCATCCAGCTGTCTTGGTATCCCTCACACTGGGCGACATACTGAAAGAAATTACACTCTTAGCCGTGAGCACTTATTCCATCTACTTACATGTTGAGGTTTGTGGCGCTTTAAAAGTTGTATACCCAGCTGTTCTCTGTGCAGCAAAGTAACTTTTTTGGGTTACCTGCGGACTTTGAGCCGCGTACCGGTTAGCCAGCTGTATATGCTCTGCCCCTGAACCAGAAACGCCTGTTGAAACCGGTTGAGTATGACCGGCAAAACTTGGTTTAGGCTTGTCCGCCGCTTTCTGTTGTTCTTTGGTTAAGTTCTCCGCAGAGTTGAGTGGTTTGTTTATTTCCTGCTGCTTATGCCTGCCGTCCGTAGTGAATTGCTTTTCGGGCCTTTCAGCTAAACCGGAACTTTCCTTAGTATTCGTAGCAACCGAATCTTGAGCCGATCCTTCTCCGCTTCCACTTCCACTGTCTTGTATAGCAGAATCCAGGAAGTTAAACAGTCTCTTCACGCCGTCTTTCCTCTTTTTGTGTTCCGGAATCTCTGACTTTTTAGCGTGAAGCTCAGTGGTCAAGTGACCACTTTTAACTGGAAGAGCATGAATTCGTTCGTAAAGCCACTGGGGCGAAGGACCTGCTAAAACTAAAAAGGTACAATAGTAGAAGAAAGCGTTGCGCAAAGATTTCAAAAGGGAAGCAACGTAGTACAACTATTACAAGGGTCTCTATTTTCTCTGAACCAGTTAGCGGCATTCGTGGTTAACACCTGATTGGTCCTGTTTTGGCACGATGATAACCTTCATTCCTCGACAACGGTTAATGGAACTATTGAAAATTAATTCAAATTGTTTTATTGATTTTTAAAGTCAAGAAAGAGTGATCTTTCTTCTTTCGTGTTAAAATTATCATTATTAAATAAAGCACCCAGATCTTAGGTCCTTTGGGAACATTAAGGTAAAATAAAATAGAAATAAAGTGTGCGCCTACCCAGACAGATTGAAAGTCCACAGAGTAGAAAAGAAGAAATTAAAAGATGGCGTTGCATTGCTCTCTTAGCTGAGCGTCACTCCTACGTGTGGTGTATTGACCTTGAATAATGACATAGCAAGTGTGAGCAGGTATGTTTAGGCGCCTACATCTATGTTTGGGCCCAGTTGTTCGAAGGCCGATTAGCGCTTAACCCGGGGTTAAATTTAACCCGGGTTTCTCTTTCTTGTGTTCAAAAGTGTTTTCTCGGATAATTTTCTCTGTTATATTTAGAGCTTTCAATCAACAACTTGTGGACAAAAAGAATTAAACTGAAATTCTTTTTAAGCTTTGAAATCTGGATTCAAATCTCGCACTAACCATGGGTTATCTTAAACCGGCTTTGAACAACTCGGCCCTGATTTATATACATGTACATGAAAGTAACAAGACAAATGGGGTACTTAATTTGTTTTCGGAGAGCACACCGATATTCAAGCTTTTGGATTTTCAATGACTGATCTGTACGTGTCACAAAATTCTTCTTTAACTAATTTAGAAGATCTTTGTTCATCGTTGTTATGGTATTATCGATTTTACTTAAAACTACATCTTAACAAACTTCAATCCAAGTTCAGTTCCGTAGTAGTGCAAATTTTATGCGATCGAACAAAGATAAAATTACTTTAAAGGCAACTGAAAAATATCAAAGCGTCATAAACGTCAACTCATCAAATTGCCAGGAAAGGTCGATGCCCGGCAACCACGTTTAGAGGGCTGTCCCTCCTGTTTTGATCGGAGAGTAAAAGCTGAAGACAAAATTCTAGAAGGCTTCGCCGCATGCGCAGATGCAACACCATAATCGCACAAGCTGAATGTGCAGGTTACCTAATTTAAGTTTCTCGGAGCTACTTGGGTCTCAGGCTCAAATATATAGCTAAGGGTCAGCATCTTCCCCTTTTTAACGGCCGAAAAGTCCTCTCCTGAACTCCGACCTAAGTGGTTACATCACTGGCATTAGCACAAATCGAAAAAAAAAAGCTACGAACAGAGATCCTGAAAAAAAAATTGCTTATCACACTAAACAAAGAAAAGTGAGTAATGAGTGGTTTGCTCCATATAAGGGAATCCAAGACAGTATTGAATTCTGGATTCAACGCCGAGCATTGTTCCGGACTCCAGGAAGTCCAATCTTTGTCAGAGTGGAATTGGATTCTGAATTCCAGTCGTTAGTGGGATTCTGGTTTTCTTGAGCCATTTTCTGGATTCCAAAGCCCAGGATTCCGGCCGAATTTCACAAGGAAAATTTTTCTGGATTCCGAATTCACCAAACAAAAACTTTCCGGATTCCGGATTCTACAAGCAAAAACTTTCCTTAATCCGGAATCTGGACTCCCTTACATGAGGCGAATGGTACATAATAAAAGTGGCAGTAGAGCTATTTTCAATCTAAATTTTATTTGATTGGAAATCACCTTTGGGTTTTTAAGGGTTAGCAGTCATGACAAGTTATGTGAAACGAAACAATGTCTCTGAATCACTGATCTCAGTTTCCTTTTATATTTACTATTTGTGTACATAACCAGACAATTTTAACCACGCCCTGTCCAAAGCAAGAGTGCAAAAAGCTTTCTTTCAGGCATTAAACGTCAAGATAATTTATGTTTTACAAGGGATTGGTTGCCTCTTTCATTTGCAAAACTGTGGGAGACAAGGCTTGGACATGCAGGGCTTTAGCCGTTGTTTAACAAAGCCGCGTTATGTCAAAAGGCCAAATGTAAAATCTGAACATTATTGAAAACAGCGCAGAATAAAGAACAATAATCCACTTAAATACAACTGCAAAGAGGTTAGAAGACCCTCTGTTGCCTTAAACCGCAATCATAGTTAGACATCGTTTAAATACCCAGCCCGCAGAATTCTAGAGCTTTGTACACCTGAGTTTAAGGGTAAAAACTGAATCACCTGTTTGTATCGCTTAAGACAATAACTGTCTAAATGGTGAAAGAAAGGAGCACCCGCTTCAGAAAATACTTACAAATAATCGTAAATTATTCTATCCTACCTTCCTTCCTTTGGAGAGAAAAAACGCTGGTGACAAAAGTCGATCGCTCAGTGTAAGGTGCGTTGAGGTGCTTCAACCACTTTTGTAGTTAATGTTATAAGGTCGAAAAATAGTCAAGAAAGCATTCCACGCAGCTAATCAGCGCATATAAACAACAACTGACAACATTTCTGTGGTTGTCACAACCACCGGGTGCTCAATTGTTCCCCAAATAAAATAACCTGTCATTTGTACCTGCTGGCACATAATTACCTCCCTCGATCACACTGTTTTCGGATCAAATTAGGTTTCTAGGAAACTGCCCACTCACCCCTCCCCTTAGCTAACATTGACACTTACTTCTCGCTTAGGGCAAAATAATGGCTTAGGGGAGGGGTAGGCGTGCAGTTTCCCAGAAACCTAAATTATAATCCCTGTTTCCGATGCGACGCGATATTGTCTGGATTAAATTTTGTTAATTCGCTTTTTTCTTCCTTTCTTTCCTTTTCTATTTTGTTTCTTGTGCGAATTACACAAATAAAACCAAAATTAATATTTCTGTTAAAAATATCGCCGATGGTAGTTGTTCGGTACAAGGTGGGCGCGAACACTAACTAACTGCTGGTCTGTCCCATAACTAGCCTATCTGTTACAGACCTCTATTTTTCCTCAACATCGTCAAAATCGAGCGCTCACCCCTGTTAGGCTAGGCATTTTGTATATTCGGTCGACAAGATGGCTGCCGGTGAATTATCGACGATCCAGTACCAAAATATAGAGGACTGTGAACAGTCTATCCCATCACTCACGGGGAAAGCAGAAACGTGAATTTTTTAATGACGTTTTTACTTCGGCAGGCACCTCCTGGAAATGTTGTATCAGAAAGCATATCTTGACAGCAATTTTCCCGCAAAAGGTTTCAGATAAAACTGCATTACAACTCCTTACTATTTTCCAGTCCCTTTCGTAACGCGCAGGCAGTATAAGAGAAAGCATCAATAAGAGAAGACTGTGGACCGCTCAGCTGCGCCCATCCTCGGAGACCCAGGGGCAGATAGTGGGGACGAGGGAAAGTCTAAACGGGCGGGAAAATGTGGCGCGAAGAAAAGTAAAGAACAGCGAGAAGAGCCACTGTGGACAATCTCTTACCAGACCAGTTCCAAACGGTCGCCGCCGTTCTGGCTTCTGATTGGTGCCAGAAAACCTGTCGCCGTCGTCGTTGCTAAAGCTCCCTAATATACGCCAGGAGGCTCGGCCGCAAAACCCAACACCCCTTTAAGTTGCCCTCTTACACGCCAATTTAAAAAAAAAAGGTACCTTTTTTGTATACCTTTTCTTTCCTTCCCTTACATAACTGCTGCAAGCGGCAGTGACTTTCAAATATGAATAGATCATAAAACTAGACAGTTTTCTCGACTTTTTGACGGCCTAGCCCATTTGGGTTCTTTTACAGCCCGAATTTACAGATTTCTGTACCCTTTCATACACTTCAGCTAGTGAAGTTGATATACCTAGAGCCTGAAAAGGTTCCCTTTTGGGTCAGCGGATCCTGGCCTAGCCAATGTTGTAGACTTCGCGCCGATATCCTTGTCCTGGACCCTTACGGACTCAACCATTTACTGGAACAGCGTTTCGAATTTCCTTAATTTCATCTTGATTGGCAAATCCACAATGGCATTTTTCTGCGCAGTTTCGTAGACGGACATAACCAGAGTTTACTTTCGTCTGCGGCGTAGGCTAAGCCTGCCAGTGGGAAATAGTGGCTTGAGAGAGGTCGACTGTATTCATCGGTTCGGTGTGTGTTTGTTTGACGGCAAATGTTCTTTAAAATAGAAGTTGAAAAGTTTCCAAGCGAAAGATTTTTTTCAAAACATGAATTCTGTATATCGCACCCCGAATGCACAGCTGATACATCAGATGGATGATAAGGAAATTGGAAGCTTTTGATTAACCAGACTCCTGCGTAAACTGACTATTTGACCGACTGTGAAACTGAGCTACATAAAAACTAATAATGGGGTGCCCTTTCTCAAAAGAAAAAGGCTGTGACGATGATAACGAAGTAGATAACAGGCCCATCATTGGTGGTGGTCAAGTACATTTGATGATCTGTCTAGTCAGTGTCAGTGAGCCGGCTTTACCTCACAACAATAAAGCACTGGACCATTAGAGAAAAATCAAAACCAACCGCCGGGCGTTTGCAAAATAATGAAAAAAAAAACGGAAAAGAAATGTTAAATTGCTGGAATTTGTTTCTACATAATGCTCAAATGCAATGAAAGGAAAAACGAATTCGTAATGATGTTACAGGAACAGAATCCGAAACACGTCCCAGAATCCAAAAACACATCCCAGAATCTGGATTCTGGAAGTAGGGGAAGTGATTTTGGATTCTGAGAAGTGTTTTTGGATTCTGGGACGTGTTTTTGGATTCTGGGACGTGTTTTTGGATTCTGGGACGTGTTTTGGATTCTGGGAGGTGTTTTGGATTCTCTGTCAACTCTTTCACCTCTCTAGAGCAGCGTACATAAGGGCTTCTGAGACCGTTCAATGTCTCGACTATGAGCTGTATTCTGAGTTTACCCAGGAGCGAGAGAAAAAGCTTCCTTTTCAGTCTTTTCAGAACCCGTTAAACGGTTGGGAAATCTTCCCTTTTTGAAATTCAGATCTTTTCTTGGAGAGAAGCCTTAAATAAACTGTAACTTTATGCGTGAGATGCTCTGACAAAAGTCAGTGTACAACCGTAACGTGTATGAAAGACCTTGGGACACAAGTTGGGTTGTTTTGGCTAAACGTAAACAACTATGCAGCCAGAAACGTTTGTTTTTTCCATTGTGCGGCACAAGATGGTCAGTAATTTTAAGTTGTGTTTAGTATAAATTCTTAGTTTTGCTTCCCACACGTAGAGATAAAGAGCAAGCTACCGCGAGCAAGAGTCAATTTAATAAAACATTTACGAGACTCTGTAATTTATTGCTTTTGAGTCTGTGGATGAAATCCTAAAGAGTAACCATTCCGATGAAAGCTATTGAGCAGTACTTTCCTGTGGTACTGTTGATGAAATCCTAAAGGGTAACCATTCCAATGAAAGCTATTGAGCAGTACTTTCCTGTGGTACTGTTGATGAAATCCTAAAGTGTAACCATTCCAATGAAAGCTGATCTCTAGAAGAAATTGCCCGGTTAATATTCCCCCGATCTTCATTGCAAACTCTACAATTGAATGGGTATCTAAATCACGATTACTGAGAATGACTGTCGATGAGAAACTGACCTGGACTCGGCATATGCTGGGACTCAAAAAATCATTTGCTAAAAAACTTGGATTACTTATTAAGAAGTCGAGATTTCGGCTCCCGTGAAGCGTTCGTCGGGATCTTCATTTTAAGGTCATTTTGCCTTCAGTGACCTATGGTCTTATACTCTGGGGTTCTTGCTGCAACTCTGACTTA
Source organism: Porites divaricata (assembly GCA_038088405.1). Classification (NCBI taxonomy): domain Eukaryota; kingdom Metazoa; phylum Cnidaria; class Anthozoa; order Scleractinia; family Poritidae; genus Porites; species Porites divaricata. Next base: position 12,639,005 of record JBBMOI010000009.1, read on the forward strand.
TTTAATTTCAGTCCCTGGAAAGAGACTCCATTGCAGGGCTGCGAGACCGATTTTTAACCCGCCCAAAGACATGGTATCTGCTGAAGTCCTATAAAGGGCCCAATAATAATAATAATAATGAACTTTATTTAACTCTCATGTCTTATAGCTCAGGGACAGTGCCTTACTAATTGGGGAGACAATGGCCGACCCTCTCTATTTATTATAAATCTGCTATGTTTATCTGTTTTCATAAAGCTTTCCACGATAGGTTACCTGTCACATTAATCGATCTGATTTCAAAGAAGCGGGCCACAAATTATTCAACCGGTCATGCGCTTCTTTAATAGTTCCACTCTTCAACACGCGTTACATGAAAGACTCTGTCGCGTTTAGAGGCTCAGTCGTATGGAACGCAATGACCAACAATTGCAGTGCTCTGACAAAAAATATTTCATATCGTGACCTCAGGCTAAAGCTTAAATCTCTAGTTAACTTTTAATTAATGAGTTTAGCTTCAAGATAACGTCTGCATCCACTTGTAATTTCAGAAAAGATGACTTTGTATATACTTAAATTTATGCTCACAATTTCACATTAATTTTGTAAATATTGCAAACTTATGTGCAAATGCTTTTTCCGTAAGTATCACTAGATTTTAGCTTTTTAGTTTATTTAGTGATTAGTTAATTACAAGCGACCCCACAAGCTCATGTAGCTTTAATACTTATCGTTTTAAAATGAAGGCTATCTATCTATCTACCTACCTCAGGAAAAAATCCTGGCTACTACCCTGTTGTGGTGGCATAGTTAATAAAAGGGAGCTTAAGCCTGCATGGTTTTCACGAGCGCATAAGCATAGGCATAAGGACATACGCACGCGCAGAATGGCATATTTGACTCAATTCTCGATACCAGCTTTCCTCAAGCCGATGATAAACAAGATGGCGGACACTTCATCTGCCATAATGCTTTTTATATGTTCGCGTTAAGTCTAGGTCAAAGTGGCCTATGATTGGTGCACGACCTTGTGCTTATGCTTGTGCTTATGCCGACCCAATAGTCAAGGCTAGGACATAAACACAAGCACAAGAAGAACGAACTTGTCCGTTTTTCTTGTGCTTATGCTTATGTCGACCCAGTTTTCACTTTCGTACACAAGTGCTTGTGTTTATGCGCTAGTGAAACCAGGTTTAAGCAACGACGACGGCGAGGTCAACGAGAACGGCAAAAAAGCAGTAGGTTTAGATTGGCAAAACAACAACTTTGCACGTCAATCACGCTTTTCTGTATAATTCTTTGCCGTCACTGCACGACGACGTGAAACTTCCTAATTTCACGTTTTATGGAGGACGTGAACACAAGACGACGATTTTCTTGTTCTTTTTCTGAACTTAGAGACACTCCTTTAGAATTCAACTTCCGAAATATCGTCAATATTTGATAAATTAAGAGAGTTGAAATAAGAGCGATGAAGTTTCAAACACTGCGAATTCACTTTTTGGGGGACGTTTTCGCTGCCGTCTCCTTCGTCGTTGCTTAAAGGCGATATTGCACGAGACGATTCGCAACGACGATTTTTAGCCTAACACAGCGTTGCAATATCGTTGCGAGATTGTTTCGAATGGTTACAACATTGTTCCAGCATTGCAACGCTGTGTTGCACTAAAAAATCGTCGTCGCGAATCCTCCCGTGAAACATCACTCACGGTTATGACGCCCGTTGTATCTTCTTGTTAGCATTTTTGGCCTTAACCGTGCACAACATTTAATAGCATTTCCATCATTTTGGACTTACGGACGAACTGAAACGTGGCATTAATTTATGCAATCAGTAATTTATTTGTCACAAGTGGATGATATATTAAACTCTGAAAACAACCATTTTTCTCAGTGAAAAGTTAGCAAAAGAGGTTGAATTAGCTAAGAATACAACTATCTTCTCGTGTCAGTGGAGGCCGGAAATAGACCTCTATAGCTTGTATGATCGGTTTTCTTAATAGAACGCTCAGGGGAACTTGGCCCTTTGTTTTTCATAAATTGTGAATGAGACGAAAATTTAATGAAAAGTAGCAGTTCTCTAGAGAATTAACACATGACCTGGATTGGTAAAACAAAACATACAAGCTAAGGAGGTCTATTCGTCAGTTGAACCTCTCATGATCAGTCGCGTCCCCGGAGAGTCCCAAACCCTCGAAGTCCAGTTTCTATAATAATTGCAGGAGCCCCATAAGCCGCCGGTTCGAGCAACTTCCTTGTGCCCATGCAACAGCGTTTTCACGGACTAATATATTTTTAGATCAATTATCCCGCGAATTTGGAGTATAAAATAAGTCTTGCAAATTATTCAGCAAAATCGAAGACAAGAAAATATTATTTCTGATATTTTCAACGCAAGCATTTACTTTTTCTTTCCTTTTGTCATTATCATTCCATAGATGTGCACACGTGGACAGTCACGTGTATTTCATTTTCGCGATAAAAATACTCCACAATGATGCTAAAAATAAGCTAATCTGTGAAAACGCCGTTGCATAGGCTACTGGAATCCATGGGAGTTGCACACTCCATGAGTTATGGGCTCCTTGTCACACCGCTGTATCCTTTATAAATTGTTTTCAATGCCCGTCGCGACTAGCCTGTGCTATTTGCGTTCTGGCGTCGACAATTATGTAAGGTTTATTCAATTCATGTTATTTTATTTCATTTCTTTTTTCTTGTAAATTGTAAATATACCATTGTTTTGGAATTTGCTATATTATGCTAACTGCACTTTATAAACCTCTCAGACGCAAAATACAGTTTTTTCTTGTTGTTGTTGTTGTTGTTGTTGTTGTTGTCCGTAAGTTCAGAATGATAGCAATGCGATTAAATGTTAGATCTGGTTAATTGAGAGCCTGTTTTTTCTTCCTGGAAAACGTTCCCATTCCCTCACTCTGTAGCCCGATTTCTGGAAGGAGGACCAGACCACTTTTCGTTGGTGGTTTTCTTTACGGCACTGACAACTGGATCCAATTAAAACGGGGTTCCAGTCACAGCCTTTCCACTCTAATTCAAAAGTTGTATCCGTCAGGTGTGGAACAGCTACAGTCTTAAACTCTCCGGTTTCCAGCATAATCTCTTTGTACTCTATACAGGTTCGGCCTCGACAGGCGCAAAAGACCCCAATTGCGTAATGACAGTCATGGTCACTATGGCAACCGTCAGGGCCGAGGGAGCATTCATATACCGGCATATCAGGGGTTGAAAATCGACTGTGATTGAACACTTGAAGTATCTGATTTCCAGACATCTGAAACTTGCATCCGTAGTTTTTGTAACCGAGATAGAAATTCTCTAGGTTGACAGCTCTGAGATAATTGTCACTGGTGATCATGGAGGCTCCTTTCATAATGTCCCATATAGACGTGAATTTGAATTCGATTGTTGAATTCGTCGTCTTCGCTTCGCTCATGAATTTTTTAATCAGTTCAGCAGTGCGTTTTCCAATCAGTGCGTTGCGAGTTTCGTCACTTCCTCCCCTTATGACGAGACTGTCACTCATTGACATATGTTTGACCCGTTTAATTTCTTCCTTAGTGATACCAGCGCAAATGTTAAAATCAAGGGTGACAGTTTCTATTGACCCACCCAACCGGAGGCAGCAGTTTATTTGGAAATCTCTTTCGGTGTACTCTTTTTTGCTCTCAGCGAATGCCATTTGTTTTATGCTAGCGCCATATATGATTGACGACACCATGTGGGAACCGTATCTTTTGAGGAAAGCTTCGAATTTCACCCACTCTGTCGGCCACCATGGCCGGTCGATTTGAGTTGGTAACTGGGCAAACTCAGACAGGAATGACGGCTCCAAACTCTCTTCACTCATTATGCAGTCTTCGTATAGTGTGGATTGGTAGGTTGATGCCACTATTTCCAGCATATTCCCAGCCACTGTGCGATTGACGTCTGATATTCTTTTGGAAACATAGTCGAGCGTAAAGCCTAATGTGAATCCAGCTTCTAGTGTGATGCCTAAGTTAACATTAATCGCTACACTTGAGTAGAACGACTGTGTGTTCTTGTAAAAGGTGAATGATTGTGATGCAACAGGTTTCTTTTTAACAAAAGAACACGCTGCAAGTTTGTCTTTCTTAAACACCTAAAGCAAAGGGAAGCATAGTTACTTTTAATGTTGTCTTTGAATGGATTGCAAATTTAACACTTTGCAAATGTTTAATGAATGCTTCAGTTATACCTTTTACCATCTTCCCCGGGCAACCCTCGACACAAGTTCAGCTCCACTGGGTCTGCGGCAAATCGAAAACAACTTTGTACAGTGGTTGGTAAGTAACTTTACTTGAAAAGGCATGGGAAGTGATCGCCCATATACACACGATTGAAAATGCGTCGTTTTTCTGCTTGCTTTAGGCCCATTTTAGGCACCGCGAATTCGTTAGATAGATGATAGACATTGATTGATCGATCATACTTTAAATGTAACTAGTACTCATAAGACCTCATTTTTGCCTAGTTTGGGGATCATCGTTTCCTCGCCTATATATAGGCCTAGTAAAAATCATGAACTAAGGGAACTAGCGCAGTTGGTTAGTACAAGGCCTCCTGTCCGAGGGATCCCAAGCTGTGACCTCAAATCTTTGTAGCTTTATGCAGGAGGCAAGACTTAAGTTGCGTCACTTCCGTGACTCCCTGACTGACAATTTGAGTCTCGTTCCTGGAGCTCTGGGAAACGAAAATGGCACCGCCACAGGGAGCTTAGGCAATGACAAATACGAGGTCAGCGAGAACGGCAAAAAAACAATAGGTTTAGATTGGCAAAACAACAACTCTGCACGCGCGTCAAGCTTGTTTGTGCATTTCTTTGCCGTCACTGCACGACTGTGACGTGGAAATGTCTCAATTCAAGTTTTGTGGAGGACATGAACACAAGACAACGGCTTTCTTTTTCTTTTCCTGAACTTCGACTGGAGACAGTCTTTAGAATTCAACTCCACAAAAAATTGCCAGCATTTGACGAATTGAACAAGATGGATTAAGTGCGATAACTTTGAAGCAGGGCGACTTCACTTTTTGAGCGACGTTTTCGTAGCAGTCGCCATCGTTGCTGCTTAAGCTCCCTAATATGTCACGGCAGTCACGGAACAGATCGTCACGCAGAGTCACCTGCTGTGGTAGAGTTGGCTGAAATTGACCCAGTTTGACTTTTTCCCTCACTCTTTTATAAAAGAAAAACAACTTTGCAATGGGAAAACATATAACCTTTATTTTCGGAGGGTGACACCAATTACCATGAAAAGTATTCCCCTCCCTAATGGCCCTTCAAAAACAAAATCGATAGTAACAAGACGCTACGTAGCGTACACTTCGGCGTCGTGGTTGTGGAACTGATCAAGTGTAAATGCGGAGGAATAGTAAGAAATGAAATATGGTAAGAGTAAGGTGTTAATTTGTGGAATTTTGGGATTTATCAGGATACTCTGAAAAGTGCCATACTTGCCAAAAACTAGCATTTCGGGACAAATTGTCTTTGCGATACTAGTCCAGTTATGCTCTGATGACTCCATACAAATCCTTCTAAACTTGACTTGGGTCTAAACGTTTAGACCTAAGTCAAATATGAGGTTACTGGCGGTGAATAACAAGTCTAACGAAACATACAGTGAAAAAAGAATTCTCTATTTTTCTTAGTCAGATCAGGCTTCAAAAACGGCACAGCAGTCTAATGTACTGATTAAAGATATGTAAGGCATGGGTAAGGAGTCAATTACGTTGAGCATGGAATTGGCTGAAACTCAATGTTACGAGTTCGAATGTTTTGAGGATAATTATTCACTGACTATCAGCCCGCAGGGATGTCGGATTAACACAAGGAAGTTTAATACCAGAGGAACATAGCCTTTACAGAGCTTTAAAACCGTCACAGCGTCTGCCAACACAAGCTTAACTTGAACTTAAGTAAAACTAAACAGCCCCTGCCAATAATAATAAACTCTCAAATAAACTTCAGATATCTTACGGCTTCCGCCAACTTGTAAACACAGAAATGGAAAATCTACCTTCGTCAAACTTGACTAAACACAGCAGTCCAGCTCGTGGGAAAAAAACTTAGTTCTTCAAAAGAACTCGCTTGGAACTTGTATACCGTTTGATAATATATAGATTTAGCCAGGGCTAAAAGCGAAGCTCCCATTAATAAATTTATTATTTAAATCAGACAATAAACTTGTAATCCACAAATCAGTTAACTTAAGGGGAAATTCATATGACTTTTGAGGGAAGGCTAAGTGATTTTAGAGTGAAACATCTTACATCGAGTTGATAGCCATATAAAACACCCAAAAATAGCAATCATCTTCGATCACATTCAAGAGCCTTAATGGCTCTTGATCACATTGAATTATACCTGGAAAACAAATCAGGCCGAATTTTTTGCTTTCGACAAGTTTACTTTACAAAATCTTGCCAAACAAATCCGGGGATGTGTAAACCAACCTTTTATACTTTTTACACATCACATCTGAGGTGAAACAGTACTATTTATCATACAGACCTCGGACAGAATGCAGTATTTCGCAATTTTTCAAGACAAATAGCACTCAGTCAATATTCAGGACGATCAATTGTTGGCTTTTAGCGAAAGCGTTAAAAAATTTCCAAAATCACCTATACGGCCAGCCAGTTCTCACTTTTAACCAGCGCAAAATTTGCAGTGAACATTAATAGAGTTATGCTTCAACAGAAATAATTTTTTGTTTTTTTTTTATTATTTAAGGGTTTTATAACGATGTGTAATCTTGAAAAGCGTTTGATACGTGCGGCAAAAAGATAACTCCTGCAAGCGATGTTTATGAACGACTGAAAACAAACAGCATAGCGATGAAAATTGCAAGAGAGACTACTAACAATCACTAAAAGAAATATGATTCGGTTAAACATTTACAGAGACAACAATTTTCATTCATGAAGATAAGTATTAAGCGTTTCGAAAAATCCTGAGTCTTAAAGCTTAATAAGTTTATGTTTTAAGCCGGCCTCGCGGTGTTTGCTTTTCTCAAAGATGAACTCGAGGCAAGAAAATCGCTCAAAGGTTTCTATCTACAGCCAAATTTGTAACTAAATATTCTTCGGAACGATTTCTTTCCATTTGCGGTGAGAAAATATATCTTAAGGCTTTTTAAAGTTCTGTAAGCTTGTATCAAACCTGATATTAGGTCGGTTCATTGTCCCAAATCTTACAAACGTGCATAAACTTGCGCATAAATTGTGCTAGACTACATGAAATTAGATATAAAAAAACAAACATCAAATGCAATCATTACTCAGGCTTACCATTCGAGATGCAGCTCCTGAAAACTATCAAGTAACGCAGAATCGCTTGAGAATTGTGAATCCTCTTTAATACGCATCAAGCAAGGTGAAAAACGAAAACGATGCCATCCGAAATCGGATTTGACAAACGACGCATCTCTCCACCAAAAACCCAATGAGCAAACTAGCCATGAATAACAGACTTGATAGCAGCTGTATTTCATTTTGTACATCCAGTGGAAAAAGAGAGTTAAAAACATCACAAGTTGACACAAAACTCTGTCAGCTTCAGTTGTCAAAGTAAAACAAGTTTCAAGATGCTGCATAAATTTTCTGCAGGAACTCACCTGCCAAATTTTGACCAATTAAAGCATAAAAATTGGTCATAGAGCGTGACCAACGCGTGACCTAGGTAAGAAAAGGTCTTCCCGGACTGTACTTTTAAATAACTTGCTGAATTTTCGCGTCCATGGTTAGTTTGAAATCAAACTCTTAATAGTGCGGGGCCATCATGATATAAACACAGCATATTTCATATAAATTTAAAAAATAATAAACTTGAGCCCGCAATCATTTGAAAACCAGTAACTTGTCAGCGGATAACTTCAAAAAAAGTACTCGACCTCGATGGGTCAACATCTGAGCCCGCGATACGGTCAGGTGATACTGGTCAGCGGATACCTTGTTTTGACAGCTGTCAATTGATCACAACATTGATGTGCGATCAGTTTCCTCCTGGGTTCCCAAAGTAGTTAGAAAGTGTGAAAGTAAACATTGGTTGTCCTGTGGTGCGGACGGACGGCGGTCGGTGCACGGTCACGTGATTACCAAATTTTCTGGGATGGGTAGATTTACTAAGCTATTGGGCTCCGCCCACGCGCGCGCAAAGCGCGCGCGTGGAGCTCCGCTATAAGGCTCTAGAAAATACTAAACAGGCGAATAGTAGTAGCTTTTCGACATATTTTATGATTTCAGTAACTGATACACATCTGCTGACTCATGCTGAAATGTAAACATGCCCTAATTAATTATTCATGAATAATACAAAAACGTAGAGAACGTTCGAGAAAGTCACGCAACGCATGAAAGCAATTTTACTACGTATAAACACTCAACAAAGACAAAATGTCTTTGTGCAGCATCTTATAACTTTAAATTCATCATAAAACAGTTCGAAAGGAGGGCTCACTCGTGAAATATTTTTTTAACTCTCGAAGAGAATTTTGTGTCTCTGCGCGGCCACGTAATATGCTCTATTTATTCCTCGAGTAAAGTAAAGATAAGACTCGACGTGATCTCAAGGTATCACGAAGTAGTCCGGTCTCATTTCGTAAAATAGCCGAAACAAGCCTAAAAGTCACGAACTTGCACGCCCAATCTTGTCCCGAAACTAGTGCATCATTTCATAACTATTTTTCACATGCCGAACTACCTTGGGTCGCAGTAGCGCAATCGGCTAATCCCTCAACTTAGAGTCTCCTCTGACCAGACGGGTCACACAGGTGAGTCGGTTCAAACCCCTGGGAAGCCAAAATAATAATTCTTTCTTCCTCGAAAACGTTAAAGAATAAATCAAAGAAATATCGAGATATCTCGAACTAATTCGGCTCTCACTTCGTCAAGTAGCCGAATAAAACCGAAAACCTACAGCCTTTGCATGCCCAATCTTGTCAAAAAATTGTAACTTTGATACATTCCTGAGCGTCGCGAATCCTTTACTTCGCGCTCCGCCGAAGTAATAAATTACAACAATCATGATAAAAAAGCCTATTTACAAATAGTAATTATAATAATAAATCTTAAAATTTCTAGACTAAGTATTCTCCCTAGTGGCCTTCTAAAGACAAAATTGATAATAATAAAATTACAACAATCATGATAAAAAGCCTATTTACAAAGAGAGATTATAACAAAAGATCTTAAAAATTCTAGAGATTTATAAAATTGAGTGATGTTAAAAACGGAAGTGAATACATTGGTAAAAAAAGGGAATCCAATCTACAATGATATTAAAAATCAGAATAACTTTTTAACTTTAAACTGAAATTGTCCACCGTATAGTTTGAGGGGGCGTTATTGGTCAGTGTTGTCTTCATCAAGCTAAAGGAGGTGGTTGGTTCTAAGTTATATTTTAGAGCGATTTTCGTATGACCTTGAAAAAAGGTTTCGGTAAGTGTTCGTTCTTTGTTTCATCAGCCAATGGATGAAAAGATCAAAACATGGCCTCTTTGTTTTCCCGCCAAAGAAACCCTAATATGGAGAAGGCATTGTTCGATCGGCTAATCGTGTTGTAGTATGACGTCAAAGCGAAGTATCGGTTGATTTCTAGAAAGTTCTCGGGCATGAAGTTTTTTCACCTGAGCGTTCGCTTAACCAATGAAAAGCCAGACGCGTTTGTCTGTCCGTTCGATAAACCAATTAAATTGCTCTATTTCCGTTCGTTTGTCGTTTCTGTTTTGTTCGCGCGCTTTCATTTCAAGGTCATACGAAAATCGCTCTATAGTAGAATAAAATAATGTTCTCCTCGGTTTCGGTAAGCGGTATAATGTTTTTGTTCTGGTAGACGGAACTTGTGTTCAAACCGAAGTGAGTCGTCCAAGATTATAATTAAGTATTCCGGTGCTCTTCCATCAATAACTTTGTTTAAAAGGCCGAGTTTATTGAGCTTTAATATTTGATCAATTGGTAGCCACTTAAGCTTTTGAAAATTATCAAAAGATGGTGCATCCCGAGGACTATCCAGTTCGTCTAAGTTGGTTTAGCTACAGTTGCTCCAAACAGTACAGCAATAAGTGAAGAGCGGTTTGATACTTGCATTGTAGAGAAGCAATCGATATTTGGTTGGTATATATTTCCGAGCTCTTGCTAAAATTGCAATTCTTTGGAGGCACTCGACCATCTGCCTAGAGGGATGCAATGAACATCACTTCGACCTTTGAAAAGGGGTATTCTGACATGTGTCTTAAACATCTCTTAGGCTGCATCCATTGGGTTTACCTTAGGGGAAGGGGGAGGATTGTTTTGGGAGGGGACTTACAATTTTTTGAAGGGAAAAGGGAGGATAGTAAAAATGTCTTAAGGCAGGAAGGGGGGATCGCAAGTTTTTTAAATGCCATTGAAAGATTAAGTATGGTAACATTATTGATAAACCTCTACACAAGTGAAGTTCCTTATTTTGTAGTTCAATGAAGGATGCTTTTTGTTATTAATGCACCAAACTGTAATGCCCTTACTTTTTAACCAGCGCTATCTAAATTATCATTACCACCTTTACTTTTATCCTTTTATAATAACGTCACAGATTGTTTTCATTCTCATTAGAGACCTTTAGACTCGAGTACGAGATTTGACTTGAAGTTTTTCGCGTCTTCTCACTGAAAATATAGACTCCCTGGACAGCTTCATTTTACCATTTTTCCGACTAGAAATATTAGCATTGTTATCTTTAGTGAACGAGCCTTACGCGCTTTCCCGATCGCAAAATGATAAAAACTTTTTACATTTGATATCTTATTGTTTTTACCACCGTCACATTCGCGCAAAAACTCGTAGTAGAATGACCACGGCTCCCACATTTTCCCGCCAATCGAAAATAACGCTGGTTCACGCGCGAGCAATGCTTAATACTGAGAAAATCTCGTACTCGTAGTCGTACTCGTCTTAGAATCTAAGGGTGCGTTTGATTGGGAAATCCGGATTTAGATTTTCAAAATCTAATTTTGGATTTCCCAATCGAACGCGAAATCCGAAAACGGATTTCACCTCCGAGAAATCCGTCCTCAGAGTGGATTTCAATTAAGAAATCCAAATCCGGATATTTTGGATTTCCCTTTCCTTCGTTCGATTGGGAAATCCGAAAAAGGATTTGCAAAACTGTCCTTAGGAACAGGGGTCTTGCATACACATGCATAATTAGTAAAAAGAAAACCGCTGTTCACGAGAACAGTTTTGCAAATCCTTTTTCGGATTTCCCAATCGAACGACAAAAAGGAAAATCCAAAAAATCCGGATTTGAATATCTTAATTGAAATCCACCCTGAGGACGGATTTCTCGGAGATGAAATCCGTTTTCAGATTTCGCTTTCGATTGGGAAATCCAGATTTAGCTTTTGAAAATCTAAATCCGGCCACAATCAAACGCACCCTAAAAGTCTCTCATCATCGTCATCATTATCACTATCTTCACCATTAATATCGATCACTGAAACTCGCCTTTCCTACTTTCAAGCTTTGAAAGTTGTGATTAAGTCTTCAGCTTCTATGCTCGCAAGATTTAAATCAATTTTCGCAGCTTATTTTTTTTTTTAGAAGGTGTTAAAATGATCAGTAATATTTAGTTTGTTGGCTCTGAAGTTACTCTGCAATCAGAATGACATACTTGACTACAGTTCGAGCACAGTTCTATAATTAAAAGTGATCATACGCAAATTCCCATCAAGTTGGCGGCAAATCTTTAGAAAGCGTCACCTCTGATTTACATCAAGGATGGAATTTCATAGGATAGAAATTTCTTACCATTGCGGCCTCCTAGTTAAAGGATGTCGAACGAGAACGACAATGTCTGTACAAAGCTTTCCTTCTATTAAGCAACAGTCAATAGCTGATTGAAAATTTGCTCAGTTGTTTGGGTCAAAAGACCGCATAGTTTTCAGTACGAATCTTGAATCTTTTTGTGGAACAAGCAAAATGCCACTGATGTCAAATTATATTTTTTCTTTTGTAAAAACTCATTTTCATAGTCTTTACCATTCCCTGGCAAAAGGAAGATAAACTGGAACAAAGGTAAATTTTGACCCGATGCATTAAAGATTTTATATTCATTTTTTTTCTCTTAAGAAAATTCAAAATTAAATTAAAAAGTAACTCGACTTGCTTGTTTACCCACGAAGGACATAGGAGTTCATACGAACTCGTTTAAACGTTTTTTTTTTTCTTTTAACTTGGGCTCGTTCGTTTAAAAGTGTCCATGAGTTCCAAATAGAATTGGAATTTGGAAGTGTTGGTTTCTGAGAAGAGGGAAAACCGGAGTACCCGGAGAAAAACTTCTTGGAGCAAAGGAGAGAACCAACAACAAACTCAACCCACATATGGCGTCGACGCTGGGATTCGAACCCGGACCACATTGGTTGGAGGCGAGTGCCCTCACCACTGCACCACCCTTGCTTTTGCTGATGCAATGCTTTAGCGTGACCTTAATAATTAGAAATAGTGAATTAACTTCCATCTCCTCTTTTGGAGAGATTTTTATTTCACTGCAAATGTAAAGTACGCGGACCCGGCCTTTTTTCAGAAGTGGGTTGACTTGCAGTTCCCTTTTCTTTTTGTGCTTAACTGATCAGGCCATTCAATACTCTTTTACCTTCAGTTGTATAGCTTTTGATCATCTGCCCTTTTGTGGGCTCTTTTTTTTTCTTTTAACTTGGGCAAGTTCTTTGCTTGACTAGTCTAGGTCCCAGACTTAATCTATCTAGAAACAATGATTGCATTTTATTATTGAATCTAAGATGCCACATGGCCACGGTATGCAATTTTGCACCTAACAAAAAAATGGATAATTGCGAGATTTGTATCGGCATACATGTATACATAAACATACACAGTATTTTTTTTACTAATTTTACTTTTCACCGAGATAATTAATTGCGGAAGTTTGTGATCTATCTGTAGACATACTTAAATGCAAAATTTGCATTTATATCTCCTCCCCTCAGTGAGCACTTTCCCAAAGCCCAGTTCGTTCTGTAGTGTAATTTACCTTACGGGTTTTGCACGTTTCATAGTTCCACATTCCAGGGTTCGCAAATACGACGGTCAAATTCGACGTATTTCACGCCAAACTTTTTAAGAGGACTCCACTGAGGTTACAGAAGGAGACAATTTTACACCAGAAATTGTTGTTGCAAAATAGGTTTAAATTAATTTTCCCTTGCTTTTTTCAAAACAAATACAATCTATATTAACTGCAAACGTTGTAAACCTGATTTATACGACACTAAATTGAAGAATTATTCAGTGAGTGTACACTTACAGGCTAGATTACAATAAGGATCACTAGAACGATGATCATCATCATGGATTTGAGCCTTTCAACGTAAGTGGACTCTCACATGCGGCCGTAGCTACCTATAATGTTTCCTTCATGATAGTGTATACGTGCCAGAACCACGCGCTGAAATGGGACACTCGTGACTGACAGGATACATGTAGAGAACTTAATAAGGTTATCCAAAGCTGTCAAAGTTTTTATTATTTTTCTTATTATTGATTTTTTCAAATATTCCAAAGTTGAGCAGAAGTCACACTGACTTCACACATCAATAAAACTTGCAAACCCTGACATTCTTACTCGTGACTTGCGGTACGTTAGTTCGTCAGTTCAAATTTACATCGGTTCGAATCGGTAGAGTTTCAGACTTCGTTCATTTATATAGCCCCCGCGCCGAACGTCTTGAAATCTTCCCGCCTTTCCGTAGCTAGGTTATAGTTCATCTATCTACCTACGCTCACGTAATTTCATGTTCTCTTACCAGCTGCAGTCTTACCGTCAGTACAATCCACAATGGTCTTATCTGCGTTGCCCATAAGGTATTTCATTCCCAACGTATAATTCAGTATTGTCCTTTCAACGTTTTCTTAGTTGACTTCGTTTGACAGGCCAAAAAAGGGTCTTGTCCGAGCGAAAATATAAGTTTCATCAGACGGTAATTGTTGCCTACTACCATTATTTTTTTACTACGACCTGACAACGGCGACGCGCGCAAGTGAACAAGTTAAGTCACTGCAAAACTGACTTCGGCGTCCTTTAAAATTTTTGGTCGCAAAATCCAACTCGTCCAGTCTTTAAAAAGTTGGGAAATTTAGCTGGAGCTGAAGAGGGAGGACCCCGTTTGAGCACAAGAATAGACAGTAAAATTTATCGCCTCTCCAATAAAACTATTTCACGTCACGCCTTAGTTGTCTGGGCAGGGACCGCAAGGAAATGAAAAAAGAAACCGAAAAACAAACTGCAAAAACGTGATGCACGAGCAGAGTATTGCTTTTTGGTCGTTCTTATTGCCGACGTCGTTGTACTTTCGTTAAGTTCCTAAGCCGCCGCCGTTTATTTGGTGAAGAAAAATAGAATTCAAAGAAAAACCTGAATGTGAAAACTCTGAAAAGTAGTCGATAAATCGCAAAGCACAAATAATATGTGAAAAGTAAATCGTCTTGGGATGACATGTGACTCGAACGGCTTAAAGAGGATTACTACTAAATTGCTTGATGTTTTTGTACATATACAGCTGGTCATTCCACAGACAATCATTTCCATTGTAAATACTACCAGACAACATACCTGTGCTCCAATGTGGTCCATTTCTCCAAGTATGTTCTCATGGGGTACATATATTCCTCTTCCAAGCAGCTGCCTTTCAAAAGCCTCGCTTTTGAAGCAAACAAAAAGGAGAAGAAAAACCAACATGACTACTAGCTAGCTCACGATGAAATAAGAGACTGGTGTACCTCGGCCAATTACCAGACTTATAAACGATCAGTGACATTTGGTTTAATTTGCGCGGTGCAATCAAATTCATCGGGACGGTCGTGACGGCAAAGAGCACTGAAGCCATTGGCATGACAGTCACTACCACGCGCGCCACAAGGTATCAAACGACTACTTCGTGATTGCTCCCTAACAATGTCCTAAACGCGTACAGAATCCGTTTTAAAACGAAAGACATTTAAATGTAAAATAAGTAAATAAATGAATGTCAGCCGTGAGAAACTTTACTGTTTTTAGTTTGCATGCTTTCTTTTTTATATGCAAATTTTCCTAACCATATATCATCTTTTGTTTCTTTAATTAGAATCCGTTTTTGTTCAGCATTCTGAAGGCTAGATATCCCATTCCCCTGATTGTGCAAAACAAAATGATCTTATTTTGCAGCAAAGACGGATATTTGCTTGAAGATAACACATAATGTCTCAACTGCCGTTTGCTGCCTTTATATGGTTTATATTTGAAGTTTATTGATCTCCGTAGAAGTTACAAATTAGATTAAATCAAATTAAAACATACACGGTACATACAAACATCCTCTGCTCGCATATAGCTTGCCTAATCCAGGCAGGTATAGGAAAACATAAAGTAATTTACCAGAAAGAAAATTAAGAAAAGGAAAGGAAAGGAGGATAGATCTACATAAATGACACAAGAAGATGGACTGAAGTTATTACAAATTTATATTATACAGCGTTACAAAATTACAAAGTTATTATTATTTTTACATTTCAGGGTCATCTTGCTAACTTTATTAATTAAAGTAAGTGTGTCAACATAAGTATCACCCGACTCTAAAATATGAAAAAAACCACCGTCCTGACCACATTTTGACACCGTCTAGTGATCCATACATTGAGGCACTTTACGATAGCGACCTTGGCGAAAAGTATTCGCGTTCTTCAGTTTAATCTCTATCGCGATTATTTCGTATTTTAATTACATGTATATGGGAAGAAAGGCATCTTTGTCAAAGATAAGGCATTTTTAAAGTAATTTAGGGTACGTAAAGTAGTACAACATTGTATTAGGTAGACGTAAGTGTTAATGTTGATATTCAGATATTGTGACTCCTGAAAGAATAACTGTGGATAAATAAAATTGACTTGGCTTGAATTGCCATGTGAATTCTACTGTAAAATTACCTGTAAGATCTGTCGTATTTTGGTCTAAACACGGATGCACGTGTACACCAAGCGGACCCTGGGTATATCACGAGTCCTTCCTTGAGCGCCAATTGGGTTCTGTGTCAATAGCCTATGAGGTCGTTCAAGGCTGAATGCATTGGGCTATTGACTCAGAGGCCATGAGGGCGAGAATAATTGTTGTTTTAGTAAACTCCAACTAGTTGGTCAAAAATATCGAGAAAAACAACTTTAGCTAGCAAATCTTCGATTCAGCCGCAATTGATTTGGTTTTCAAAGCCAGCGCTTCTCGCTACTAGTGGGCTATAACATATAGCCTAGAAGTAGCTCAACCAATCTGACCGCAGCATTGATAATAGACCACTAGTTGGATTTTACATTCTGCAGGAGGCTGGCTACTGATAATGATCCGCAAAGTGTTTGACAGGGAAAGAAAGCCAGTGTTTTTAAGAGTAAAAGGGAGGATGTTCCAGAAACCGGGGGTTGTAGAATTTTAGATTCTACTGCATAATTTGATTTGTATAGGTAATAGCATGATTTGTAGTGATATTTGGCATAAATACCACGAGTGATATTTCGAAATTTTTCACATATCACAAGTGGTATTCATCCAAATATCAAGTACAAATCATGCTATTGTTTGTTTATATTATATACTACCCGCGAAAGCTTTGTAATTTTCACATGTAGGTATTTCAAATTAAGCTGAAATATCACTGCTCTAAGCCAATCAAATTGCAGAAATTTCTCATGTCAGTAGTAATTAAGAGTAATAATGGAATGAAATTATGCTCTGCCTTTTCGTCAAGGGTCCTTCCAGCATTGTTCAATTGAAAGTCATGCCCATACCCTCATTCAAAACAAAATGCTATCAAATTTTAGTTTCCAAGCCGTTTTCATTTTGAAATGATTTGTTTATACTAATAATTGATACGTTCTTACCCAAAAAAACAGGTGAAAAAGGAACTTTATTCATGAAAAGGCAACCAGAATTGAAACAAATAAAAAAAATGTGACAGACTTGTGAACATATGAGTCAGCTGATCTTCTATCCACGTGAAAGCCAAAATGCCCATCGCGTGAGAAGTGTATCCGTTAATCCGCTAACCGTTGAGTATATAACATTGGCCGGTACTTTTTTCCACACCTCTAGTACAGTACTCATAATATAAGTATCGCACAACTGCAATTTGCATGGTCTCAACTTGCTGTCACGAGCACAGCGAACGTTGTCCATAACCGTGGCTTTCGTCTTCAATTTTCGCTTGTTATCGTCATGATTTTAATAACGATGACTGTGGTTGCATGAGCAGGAATGTAGAGAAAACTTATAAAAATAAGAGACATCCTTTACACTCCATCTCTGAGCATCTGCGATAGGGTACAGTACCGGGGGGCACTCCCGTATTTGGCATTAACGGGAATACAGCCACTTGGCGGCTTTGGTCTCTGGTATGTGCCGCTGAACAGTGTATGGGTTTCAGGGTCTTGTGTCTTGTTAAAACAAAGTGAACAATTTTACTATTTTACCATTTTAAATTGCAGTGAAACCACTAGCCTGCGGCTCTAGGTTCCACTTGAGTTTTGAACATTTTATGACGTCATTTCTATGGTTTATAAGAGTGTAAACCATGGAAAATTGTGGTCGATTTGTAAATTAAAAGTGTGTGAAGCCGGCTGGTGATGAGCGGTCTACGTTTGTTGTACAAACAACTTTCTTCCAACAGAATCTAATCCACGATATTAGTTTGAAACAATACAGACTTAATCTGAAAGCAAAATAAAAAGGGATCAGGGTCATGAAAAAGGGCCCCTTGTCTTACACAAGACGAACGGGGAACAGCCCAGCTCACCCGGCGAGTCCTTCGGATCGTACATGTGTATCTCATTGGTTTAAGCATGCGACCGATGTAGGGAAGGTCAGGCTCAATTCCTGTCGGGTATTCAGATTTTTTCTTTGTCCCTGCTCGTGCTCGTGACATATTGATCACATAATTCCTAATGAGCAGTTTTTGTCTTAAACATGGCCACGGTTTAAAGGCCTCGGCGGCAGGCCTCTACCCAAATTTCCGTTTAGTGCCCCCCCCCCCCCCCCCCCCCCTCGGGGTATAATTACCGAACTCTTAAGTCTGAGATGGGGCAACAAATTTGAGGTGTCGGTTTCTGGTCTGGGACAGGGTGATAAAAGGTTCCAAAGCCCTAGCGGAACACCGGTACCCTACACATCATTTTCAAGTTCCCCAGGTCTCTCGGCCTGAAATCGGTCACATATACCCGAGGCCACTTGCATGTTGTAAAATTTTGTCTGCTGGTTTAACAACTTGCTTGTACCAAAGTAAGAACGCAGTCAAGGGAATAATTATCATCTATAATACATCTTCTAACGAAAAAGAACAGCGGTCACGTAGGGTGGCAGAGGGAGAATATTATTAACCCGGAGAATTTTGCTGGATAATTGAGCGGAGCCTGAAGAATACGGAACCTCTCTGCAAACAAAAAAGAAAAGTGGCACTAACCCGGTGAAGCACTGTAAAGTGAAATTATCTGAAATAAAATAAACTAGAATAAAAATTTAGTAAAGAGATAAAAGGAACACCTATACAAATACAAATAGAGATGAGAGGAATAAGAACTGAATAGACAGAACTAAAGGCCAAAACTGACTAAATAGTTGAATGTTTTAATAATGCCTAGTTGTCAAATTACCGCCAATCATAAAAAGTGAGTCGTGATATAGAGTATGACGAGAAAAAAAAAGAGTTAACATTACTAGACACAAAGAACTGACATGGCCAAAACATTTTGCTGCATTTCCTCTCGAGACTAATCGATGTATCCTAAAACTGGCAATCCGTTGGCATTCCAAAAGAAAACATGAAAAATAATGACTTGAAGAAATTACTACTTTTGCTAGAAGAAATACTCAATCACATCTAAAATTTATAAGTTTAATCTAGTGCAAAGAATTTAAATAACCACCATTAGTGCCAAATTAAAGCTCTCTTGGTAATCCACGTTTAAGTTCCCACGCAGTTGCTTTTAATCTTGTTCGTCAGCAAGAATAAGTTTTTAAACTAAACGAGTATTCGACAATGTAGGAGGGCGGAGATTTTTTTTGGATAAAAGAAGCAGATTATCTGAAATGGGAATTTTGTTTTATGTCATAACTGCACCTGTGTCGTGAACGCAGTCGTTTGTAAAATCCCTTTTTTTAATTAGTGAATACCCATTAGGTAGCTACCATAGTCGCCATCAGTTTTTTCTTGAAATGATTGCATGACTTAAAGTGTACAATATGACACGAATCTTTTTAAAACTGATTTTAGTCCTTAGATAAGTTTAATTAACAACTCTGGTTTTCAAAAATGTGTCTCCCTAAAAGAAAAAAAAATGTCTTTTTCCCCTTCAGAAATGTCCCAGAGGCTGGGAACGAGTAAAGGATCAAAGAAAGGCTGATGAAGTCATGTAATGTCAATTGATTTACTCAGCCTTCGCTTCCGATTCTGGTCATTGCTTTGTGTTTTGTGGAATAAAGTAAAGTAACTGACTGCAACCAAGGTATAGCGAAGTAAATGAAGATTTTGAAGATGATTGGGGTGTGTTCGACAACTACAATCAGTCTTCATGTTTGTCGCCATCTTGCAAATCATTCTACATCATACATGTCAATTTGGCTTCGCGAGAGGGCGGACATATTTCAAGGCGAATTCGCGTGTTTTTAAGACGAAAAAATACGTTTTGCAAGACTTTTGAAAACTTCGAATACATATCTTGCACATATTGAAGAACTAAAACCGAGAAAAACGATTCGTTTTATTATACACTTTAACGCTCCATATTCCATTCACATCGAATCGAAACGTTGCCTGTTACTCTATACAAATTTGTAAAGTTGCCAATGTACGAATTTGTTCATGCTTTGCGTGCGTATATCGAGTTATGGATGCACGCGGGAAGTTTGGAGAGCACAAAAGATGCGTAAGAGTTGCACGAGGCGATAGCCTAGTGCAACTCTAGCTTCTTGAGTGCTCCCCAAACATCCCAAGTACATCCATAACTCGATATACGCACAGCTAAAAGCATGAGCAAATTCTTTTATAACATAGCTGACAAAAACGCTTGCTTTTTTATTAACTGCAAAATTCTCGTAACGCGCGCAACAGAAAAACAAACGCCTCTACTGGCTGGTTAAAAACACGCCACAATCGCCTAGTTTGAAAGAAAATTCTTTCAGTCTGTAAAACTGAGAAAAAAAATTTTCTTATTTAATCGTTAACGATCAATTGAAACTAAGCAGAAACGAAGATGAAAGTGTCTTAAAGTCCGCCTAAAGTTAAAATGCCCACATGTTCTTAAGACGTCGTGGAGTATGATTCGGATCCGGCGCTGAGAAGATGTTTATGTTTAATTTTGCTCCGCGAAATCCAGAAAACTTGTTTTTTAGCGAAGACGACTGTCATCCTACTTTACATTCATTTACGAACAATGGCTGGTCATTACGGCTACTTGAGAAGACCTGGCAGCGGTTGCTTTTATGAGTAATAAATTTATGTCTTCTTGTGTAATTTGCCTTATTGCAAGTCAAGAGAAATTTTCCTGATAGAGTCGCATTGTTCGGCGATAACAAAAGTGCATAAGAAATTTAAAAACAACAATAAACACGGAAATTTTACCTTTTTTGTTAATGGCCAATTGGTGTCTTTTCTGTTCCCAGTGAATTTCTCTCGGCCAAAATTTGCTGCAGCCAGTCTTCCGACAAATTTGTGAAACGCGCAACTTGCGAGTTTTTTAAATTCGGCTTTATTTTTGCTGCTTGTTGGATCAGGACGTAAAAGATCAATGCCGATTAAAAAATTAGGCAGTTCTTCGTTGGTTTCTTCGATATTTTAAAGAGAAGGAAAACTGCATATGCAGCTTAAAAGACGACAACTTTGCAGCCAGGTAAAAAAATGCTTACGTCAACTTATTAGAGAGATTAAGATTCACGTTTGCGGAGTACGGCAAACGGCAAACGTGAGTTGAGAATTTCTCAGAATAGAAAATAAGCAGGAAAAAACTGTCGAGAACGATTCTTATGGATAAAACTGGCATAAAACTACTTATTTTTGTGTATAAGCAATAAACAGTAAACGAAAAATAAGGAGAAAACTTGGTCACGTGGTACAAATTCACGTTTGCGGTTTGGCGTAAAAGTGAATCTTAATCTCCCTATTTACGCACGGGCGTGCGTAAATAAAGATTTTGTTCGTAGCGGCTCAATAGGACTTATATAGGGCAAGCACGCGCGCTATGTTATAAACAATTTAATATCAGCAATAAAAAAAATCCGTTTGGCTCAGAAAATAAGACCCATTTGATACTAGCAAGTGGTTAAGCAAGGAAAAGCACGATACAAGTAAGCAAACGGTGGAGTTTGGAAACTGAAAAATGGGAAGCTTTTTTTCTGCAACCAAAAAGAAATGCGACATTAAACGAGTGAACGAGAGGCCTATTATAGGTGAGTCCTTACATGCCTAGTTAAATTGTCATTATTCAGTTTAGAAAAGTAAATTAAGAAACAAAATCCAGGAAGAAAAGGGCAAAAAGTTGTGGTGATCAGTAAAACCGTTAGTGATGCAAGAAAATTTGCAGTTAGCTAGCTTATAGGATGATATTGTCACAAATTATGAAAAGGTGTCCAAATGTCTTTAAAGAAAGAGACGTTCCAGGTGTATAACCCTTCAGTCCAGTGTTTAGAAAACTCCCGATTTTTTTAACCTTTTCTTCAAGTTATGTACAATGTAACCTAACTTTGGCAAGAGTTAAGAGCGGCTGTCTGTAAATATCGACCAGGGGTGGGAAAAATAAACATTTCGAAAAATGAAAAAAAAATTCAGTGGACTACCCTAGGTACCTTAGTAATGAAAATATAAATTTTACTTTCATCGGTTAAATATTTTTGCAATACAGCGAGTGTAAAGATTGACCGCTTCACGGCCTCCACCGGGCTGCTTTTTCGGGACGCGTGACAGGGTAACGAAAAAAGTTCGATTTTAGTCTAATTCAGATATCATTTAATTCACGGGAACCCGTTGAAGCCCTGATTTTTTCAGGCTTCTTCTTTCCAATTGCTTAAATTGGAAAATTCACTGCGATGATCATTCTTCACTCTCATCTATAACCGCAGTTCAATATGAATTATTTCATATATTTCTCATCATGATTATACATATATATCTTTTAAAAACTCACTTTTCCTTTTTATTTTTTACTTGATATTGTTAGTTATGATTTTCCATCACTTTCTTCTTTGTGTTTTCCTCGCAAGAACTTTTTTCTTGGAATTTTGGCTTGAAAGGTTTTAATTTTGGGGATTTCTCCGATCCTCAAATCTTCACTAAAAATCTAATGGGTATCACCAGTCGACAACAGAACTCGGCAGACCAAGCGCAGTTTGCTCTCAATCTTAAGGGAATAGGAAATAAAAATTCCTTGTTTTATCGTCATTTTCACTCTTGTCCCAGGTGTATTTGAATTTGATCACTCAAAATTTCAAATGACGATTTGCCTAGCCTGAAGCACCGTGACCAATTTGGCATCGGATGGCGCTGCCGACAAAGTTATGTAAAGTTCCCCTGGCTCTGGCCCCCCAGCATGTTAAAAAGAGAAGGAGGAAAGAAAGGACGCTTTCTTTTGGGCAGTCAAAGTTGATCTACAGCCTTATGATGATACATGTACTTGTGCCAGTTGGATCTCGTAAGTGTAGTACTCTCAGTGATGATGGCCCTTTTGAACGAAGCTTAACTATTTATTGTCGGCAGCGCCATCCGATGCCAAATTCGTCACGGTGCTTCGGGCAAATCGTCATTTGAAATTTTGAGTGATCAAATTCAAATACATCTGGGACAAGAGTGAAAATGACGATAAAACAAGGAATTTTTATTTCCTATTCCCTTAAGATTGAGAGCAAACTGCGCTTGGTCTGCCGAGTTCTGTTGTGGACTGGGGATAGTCATTAGATTTCTAGGGAAGATTTGAGGATCGGAGAAATCCCAAAATTAAAACCTTTCAAGCCAAAATTCCAAGAAAAAGTTCTTGCGAGGAAAACACAAAGAAGAGACTGATGGGAAATCATAACTAACAATATCAAGCAAAAGAAAAGGACCCGCCCTGGCTAATAACAGCTCTGCTTCAGTGTTTAAACCACAGTTGGCAAAACTGGCTTGCAGTGTTTCTGCAATGTGGCGCTCAATTGATTGGCTACATTCCCTGATGGGTAGGTTCTCTGTGCTCAAGTATCTGGCACTTGAACCACACTCACCCCCAACCACCGCTCCATATTCACACTCTGGGTGGTCGCACAACAGCGAGTAGTAGATGTCTGCTATAGCTGAGCTCTAGCTACCGAAAACTTTCTTTCTAACGAAAACCGCGCTATCAAGAAATCGATGACTCCGAGAGACGTTCTCACTAAAAATAAGGTATTGCGAAAGGGATGTTACTAAAACGGGGAACGGGGAGCGGGGAGCGGGGAACGGAGAACGGAAC
>JBBMOI010000009.1:12667500-12715000 GCA_038088405.1 Porites divaricata
AAACGTAGACCACCCTAGCGCGTCGTTATTTGTGTATCACGTGACGAGCAATAAAGCGCTTTTGTAACTACGGCAGCCATTTGACTGTGTGTTTATCTTACACATACCTTGCTCTTAAAGATGTCAGTTGTTTCAGAGCAAATGGCTATGCTGTGGTTTTATTTTATTATAACCATGGTTGAAATTTTGCTTCCCTTTGTTTGGGGGTACGGGTATATGAATTTTGTAATAATGAGTTCAAAACAAAGAGATTAAAATTCAAACTTAGGATAAAAGTGAACCACAACTGAGCTGCAATATTAAGTGTTGCAAGTGCACGCGGGGAAGTACTTTGGTTGTAAGGTACTTTTTAAAGGCTAGATGTTAAAATATGCATGGGAAGTATACTTCCTCTGTTTAGCCCTCTGGATGCCTCTTTTTTTTCTAGGGGGAGTCCTTTAATGTTTTTGCAGAGGGGAGCTCCACTTCTCTTTAAATGAACGTTATTTTTACTGTGGAGAAACATATTTCAAGCTCAGTGTAAAACCGAATGTGTCAGTGACTTAAACCAGTTAATATTGTCAAGCTGCTTTATTAGCTTAATTCAGTAATATTGCAACTTGCACCTACCATCAAGCATCACATCATCAATGTTGCAGAGGTTGGCAGCTTATTAGAAGGTGGTTGATAAGCCTTCAAGCAAGCTGTCTGTAGTTTTGGAAATAAAGAGTTCAAGGTCTCACACAAGTGATGGGAGGCAAAAGATTGGAGTACGAATATGTTTTTCAGTAAACACGCGCAACTGTATGTGTATAGTGGCCACATTACACTTACTCAATGTTTCATGAACATATCGGGATTTTAAAAAAAGGGGATGGAAGCTTTTAAATGAATAAAAATTCATTTAATGAAGCACAGTATCAAAGAAATTAAAGAGAAGAATCAGACTACAGTAACAGTAACCCAGAGGGGAGGAGGGGGGGTTCTCACTGAAGTTTTATACAAAGAGGCTCTGCCCCAGGGACCAATCCCTTACCCTTTGTATGTACCATTTTAGACAGTAAAGGTACCCCTTTTGTATACCCTGCAGTGACAAATGGTACCCCTTTCACATACCTAATTTTGAACGCTGCATCCCCTTTTGAGTGCTGTAAATACACCATCTTTACAATATGAATAAATCGCTAAAACAGGTTTTCTTGTCTCTCACATCCATAAAATGCACCTGTGACTGATCTCATTTTGATCCTTCAGCTGACTGAAATGACAGATGTCCCTTTCATATACTTCAACTATAAAAAAAGACCCTTCCCTTTCATGTACCTGAAGCCTGAAAAAGGTAACCTTTTCGGGGGGAGCCTCTCTGTTTAGGCCATTATAGTACCCCCTCCTGCACTGCGAACAGTACTTGATACAGTGATATTGTATGGTATGAGTTGCACCAAACGTTTTGTGCCCATGAAGAGGTACTTTGATTATTTTAAGATAATTTTCATTTTTCTTCAAAAGATAGGGAAGAGTTTGGGATCTCATTCTTAGCGGGGACTGGGGGGGGGGGGGGGGGGGTGGTTAATTGAGGATCTGCAGTGAGTGAGAATCTTGCATTTAATGCAATCCAATGGTTTTGATTCAGGAAAGGGTCGTCAGGGGTATTTTGCAGAAAGACAAATGGCCACCGTACGACTTTGAAGTTTACTAATTAGGGTGAGGAAAATGAGTGAATTCGTTTCCATTAGGGTCATTATACTGGTCTATACTGGGCGAACTGACCTGAAACAAATTGTTTCATCACAGAATAATAAAATGATATTAGTTTATTTTCATGGATCAGTGAAACACTTCAATATCGTGAATGCTTGCAGTGTAGTAGATCTAATAATATTAAAAGCAGAACCAGATTGTTAAAGTAGTCTTAGTAATTATGTGATGACATTGTCAATAACATTTTTCAAAGCAGACATCTCTATCAAAGGAAATAGGAGAAGTCTGCACGCAAGCTACCTGGCTACTTCGATGTTTTGTTATCTATTATGGAAAAGTAGTTCATTGCTTTGTGGGCTAGACTCAATATAGATTCGCTTGAGTTCCAAATAAGGCTGTACATGTGCGTTGAGAGTTTTTTTTCTTTTTTTTTTTTTATTTAACAATTTTTATTAAATTAAATTAAACACAAGTCTTACAATGTTATTTAAGAATAAACATTAATTAAATAAAAGGAATTTTACTATTCCACTTAAATACATACCAACCAAAAAAGGAAAACGGAAAAAGGGATAACCATAGCAACGATAAAAAAAGAAAAGAGAATTATAAAAATTACAACAACAGCGACAATAATAAAGGAAGACAGTGGCATTGTTGTTGAGAGTTTTTGTCCCGATTGGCTTCTTTCAACTGCTGTTGGAGCATATTTTGTTTCCAAAGGATAATTGTTTAGTAAAACGCAACGCAACAAGGTGAAAAATGTCATTACCTCCGTATTCTTTCAAGCACCTCATGAGCATAATTAGTTCAAGTAAAATAGCGACGTTATTTAAGTTTGTTTCGACGGTTCTCTTTCACCGATCATCGGCCATATTGGATTTTATGGAGGTTACCGCTGACTACTCGTTCCCAGACTTCCGTTCCCCGTTCCCCGTTTCCCGCTCCCCGCTCCCCGCTCCCCGTTCCTCGTTTTAGTAACGTCCATTGCGAAAGCGGTCTCCGTGACCTGCTTCTACACAACGCGTTAGGATATTTCGCAATCGTGATAAATTAGAACAAATATGGGGATGGAAAAGTAACATTTAACTTAAAGCAAACAAACAAAAAGATATGTATTTACATAACGCTAATGAATACTATTTGACACGTTTCATGACGTTTGGGTTCACATGTTTGCGATCGTAAAGCTGCGAGGTAAATGGGGAGAAAAAAATAGTATAGTTATCACATGTTCATAAGAGATGGCATCCTTTTTACGACGAAAGAAAAAATATCTTGTTTGTCATGTTATGTAACGCATTCTCGACTCACGTAACAGCATTCCTTGACACACGTCGAGTGCGCGGGGGTTTCGCTGCAGTTTGCCTCAGTTTTTGCGGTCATGAAGACAAGCAAGGACATAAGGTACAAACAAAAATATTGCCGACCTCATATTTACTAGAAAGGATAGATATTTGACGTAAAGTTTGAACACTTCGCTGTGTCGTGATACGAGTACTTGACCTTCATGTTTACATTAGCGACGATAAAAAGCCGGGATTTGACCTTCTTTTTGGCTAAACATTGAGGGTACAATTTTCCATCTTACTTTTTTTCTAGTACGTGTGTATCACTGTGGGACTTGGAATCGCCTGAATTAAATGTACCTGGGCTGAACGATTTGTTTTAGAATTCACCGTGTCGCCCCGAACCTCATAAGTGTCAAGTCAGAGAGGTCAAATTTCACTCAAGTGCTCCCTGAATTTCGCTTTCCCAAAAATTCATTTCATATGTTGCCCAAAGTTTTGAACCCATATTTCGAAAGCTTAAAGATTGCTTTTTAATGTCAGATATCTATTTCTTCTTAAAACGATGTATCGGGCTGAATTTTAGGCCTTCGAATTTCGACAAAATTTTGCTCGGGTGAAATCCTCAAAATTATTCAAGTATCTTAAAATCCGTAAAATATTCTGGTTGCAATCAATTGAAGCATATTACCACTTAAAATATATTTTGAAATCCCTTTAATACGATGAGAAGCATTATGAATTGAATGATGTTTGAATTAGACTAAAATCGAGCTTTTTTCGTTACCCTGTCGCGCGTCCCGAAAAAGCAGCGCGGTGGAGGCCGTGAAGCGGTCAATCTTTAGACTCGCTGTATTGCAAAAATATTTAACCGATGAAAGTAAAATTTATATTTTCATTACTAAGGTACCTAGGGTAGTCCACTGAATTTTTTTGCATTTTTCGAAATGTCTCTTTTCCCACCCCTGGTCGATCAGTTTACAGACACCCGCTCTTAAATACTTAAGTGACCATGAAAATAGAGCTACTGAGCTAAATGAAAACTTTTTAGATCAAATTCCTCTGTAAAAATGTGCTGACATTTCTTTACTATGCCTAAGAACGCCGATAGTACGGAAGCCCTTAAGGGACATCGATGTTAATGCTTATTGGGAGTTTGTTTTTTGAAAATCGGAGTTTGTTTTTTGAAAATTGGAGTTTGTTTTTTTGAAAATCGGAGTTTGTTTTTTGAAAATCGGAGTTTGTTTTTTTGAAAATCGGAGTTTGTTTTTCAAAAATCGGAGTTTGTTTTTTTGAAAATCGAAGTTAGATCTGAATACCCTCGATGGAGAAGGAAAACTGACGAATATTCAAAGACTTTACGACTCAAAGTCACAAAATTGGAGATAACAAAAAAATTACAACTAATGTTTTACAGTCTTTTGGAGTTTTTGTAGAAAGTCTCGGAATCATAAAAAGTGTCATTCTTGTCATTTCCACGATACAACTACTTTATAAGTTCTTTAAAAAATTGGTCAATTAAACGGGGAAAAATATGACGCGTCTTGTGAAGTTCTCGCATAAATGGCACAAATTAAAGATGTGTCCGCGCCTTAAATAAAATGCGACTCAGCTAAGACATTCCTTATACAGTCCGACCTCTATTAAGCGGCCACCTATTAAGCGGCCACCCTCCATTAAGCGGTCACTTTCCAAAGTCCCGATTTATTTGTCAGTAAACTACGGAAGCCCTTAAGGGACATCGATGTTAATACTTAATGGGAGTTTGTTTTTTAAAAATCGGAGTTTGTTTTTTGAAAATCGGAGTTTGTTTTTTTGAAAATCGGAGTTTGTTTTTCAAAAATCGGAGTTTGTTTTTTTGAAAATCGAAGTTAGATCTGAATACCCTCGATGGAGAAGGAAAACTGACGAATATTCAAAGACTTTACGACTCAAAGTCACAAAATTGGAGATAACAAAAAAATTACAACTAATGTTTTACAGTCTTTTGGAGTTTTTGTAGAAAGTCTCGGAATCATAAAAAGTGTCATTCTTGTCATTTCCACGATACAACTACTTTATAAGTTCTTTAAAAAATTGGTCAATTAAACGGGGAAAAATATGACGCGTCTTGTGAAGTTCTCGCATAAATGGCACAAATTAAAGATGTGTCCGCGCCTTAAATAAAATGCGACTCAGCTAAGACATTCCTTATACAGTCCGACCTCTATTAAGCGGCCACCTATTAAGCGGCCACCCTCCATTAAGCGGTCACTTTCCAAAGTCCCGATTTATTTGTCAGTAAACTACGGAAGCCCTTAAGGGACATCGATGTTAATACTTAATGGGAGTTTGTTTTTTAAAAATCGGAGTTTGTTTTTTTGAAAATCGGAGTTTGTTTTTTGAAAATCGGAGTTTGTTTTTTGAAAAATCGGAGTTTGTTTTTTGAAAATCGGAGTTTGTTTTTTGAAAACCGGAGTTGTTTTTTGAGCGCTAGAATGCGTGTATCTTAGTGCCAACCGTTTCTCGATGGCATGGGAAGCTGGAATTTACATTCCATTTCCATTTTTCGTTTTCACGTGACATTGAAAAACAGATTTAAATTTTGCTTTTCGTTTTTCGTTTTCGTCTCAGCACTTTGAAAACGGATTGGAATTTGGTTTTTCGTTTTTCGTTTTAGCATCACTTTAAAAATGCATGTGATTTTTATTTTTCGTTTTTTGTGTTTGCATCACTTTGAAAAACGGAAGTGAATTTCCTCTTTCGTTTTGGCATGGCTTGTTACTGAAAAACAGATTTGAATTTCCTTTGTCGTTTTGGCGTGACTTTGAAAAACGTATTAATGCACCAGTCATTTGAAAGCCCCGGACCTCCCCCCGGGGATGAACGGGGTAATGCAGGGCCTTTCACGTCATGATCACCCTATTTTTGTTCCCTGGTAGGCAGGAGATACGCTAGAAATCTCGGTCTTCGCCTACCTGGCCGCGGGGAATAAGCGGGGCAGTCACTCAGTAATTTTGCCTATCGCTTCTCGCAGCTAAGAAATATGCTTTGCAACGTGTCTTTTGACGTGCCTTACATTTGACAAGTCTCAAATACGACAAAAACTGTACCAGTCAAATGAGCATACAGTCCGACCTCTATTAAGCGGCCACCCTCGGGACTTTGAGAAGTGGCCGCTTAATGGAGGTACAATATAAATTGGATAGGAGTGGCAGTAAACATGATTTTATTGACTCTATATAGCAAAATGCTTTTAAAAAGTGAACATATATGAAGATAAATCCAAAATTCATTGTAACAAAACATCAAGTGCATTTCCAGCCGATGCATATTTCTAGCTCTAACACAGAGGTTACATAGTTGTAATGTACAGTATTTCTTCCGGTTGATAATGTACAGAAAAAAATGCAAAACATCTTTGACAAGTTTAATTTCTTAGGCCTTTTTGCATCAACAGTGTAGTATGTGAAAAAAATTTAGCTCAAGATATTTCATGGAAAGATAATTTGCTGGCCGCTTAATGGAGGTAAAAAATCATATAAATAATACACTTGCGACAGCAAAAAGGTGGCCGCGGTCGCTTAATAGAGGTGGCCGTTGAATAGAGATATCAAATACAGCAGTTTACTGACAAATAAATCGGGACTTTGGAAAGTGACCGCTTAATGGAGGGTGGCCGCTTAATAGGTGGCCGCTTAATAGAGGTCGGACTGTATAAGGAATGTCTTAGCTGAGTCGCATTTTATTTAAGGCGCGGACACATCTTTAATTTGTGCCATTTATGCGAGAACTTCACAAGACGCGTCATATTTTTCCCCGTTTAATTGACCAATTTTTTAAAGAACTTATAAAGTAGTTGTATCGTGGAAATGACAAGAATGACACTTTTTATGATTCCGAGACTTTCTACAAAAACTCCAAAAGACTGTAAAACATTAGTTGTAATTTTTTTGTTATCTCCAATTTTGTGACTTTGAGTCGTAAAGTCTTTGAATATTCGTCAGTTTTCCTTCTCCATCGAGGGTATTCAGATCTAACTTCGATTTTCAAAAAAACAAACTCCGATTTTTGAAAAACAAACTCCGATTTTCAAAAAAACAAACTCCGATTTTCAAAAAACAAACTCCGATTTTCAAAAAAACAAACTCCAATTTTCAAAAAACAAACTCCGATTTTCAAAAAACAAACTCCCATTAAGCATTAACATCGATGTCCCTTAAGGGCTTCCGTAATTTTTAGACATCCTCCCACGATATCTAATTGCAGGCAAAATTTGAGGGGAGGTCAAGATTTTTCATTTCCCACTTTGCTTGATTCTTTTCATTTTCTACCGCAATAGAGTCGGTGCTCAACTATTGTCTCCTTAAGGTCATGATTACAGGTTGCTCTGCTTTGTTTTCTTTTATTTCAGTTGCGCACAAAAGCAAAATGTTTGTTTCAGCACCACCAGAAGTTCTGAAAAGCCTCAAAGAAAGAAAAATTTCTTTTAATAGCCACGAAAAATGCGTTACTGTAAAGGTACGTTTTTACTTTAGCTTTTACGTAGTTTTAACTTGATTTTATTTTCATTTTATTTTATTTATGTATCTTTATATCAGCATTTTTACTTTGTATCGGTTTTTAATCTATCACAGATTAATTTTATAAATTTTAATTACTATGACTGTAAAGCGCTTTTGATCATTTATATGTTAAAAGGCTCTATCGTAAATTTATAAAATATTATTGCCAACGAGGCAACCGAGCTAAGAAGCGAGGTTGACTCAGCGGCAGAATTATAACGCCGCGCAATGTAGGCAATAGAGAGATTAAGATTCACGTTTACGGCATACCGCAAACGGCAAACGTCAGTTTAAAATCTCTCAGAATAGAAAATAAGCAGATAAAAACAGTCCAGAACGATTCTTGTGGACAAAACTGGCATAAAACTACTTATTTTTGTGTAGAAGCAATAAACAGTGAACGAAAAATAAGGGGAAAACTTGGTCACGTGGTACAAATTCACGTTTGCCGTTTGGCGTAAACGTGAATCTTAATCTCTCTAAAAACTCTCAAATTCTACGTAACCCTCTAAAATTTGCATTTTTGACCATATTTGGGTGTAAGTAAGACCCCATATTTTGGGTAGTGACGTCATGGTCTTGTATTTACAACTCGTGGTCCGAAATTGGGTGATTCAGTGTGCAGCTGTTCGTTGTCTGTTGAAGAGGACCTAACAGGTGAGCAAGCTTTAATAGATTTCTAGTTTGAAAGGTCAATTAGTGCTCTGGTTTGCTTTATAAATTGCGTTTAAAGCAACAGCTTTAAAAAAATAGGGTTTTACGCTCAAATCTTTGTCAGAACCAGCTTGTTCTTTGCAGCTCGAATTACATTAGGTAGCGTGTTCGCTTCTCGACTCAGAACCAGGGTTTTCAATGTTCTCTTTTCATTTATGAATTGAATTTTAAGCGGTAGTTGATCAAGGCATAGGGTTATATCCTCAAAACTTTTATCAGAACCGGCGTGTTCTTCGCTGGTCGATTTACATTGAGCCAGTCCTCACCTCCCGTGAGGAATGCAACGTATTTGTGGACCTTTTATTTTACAATTTATTCGAGAGATTTTGTCAACCAGCATGTTTTTTTGCCGCTCGATTTACATTGAGACAGCCCAAAACTCCCGTGAGGAATGCAACGAATTTGCGGACCTTTTGTTTTGAAGACTATCATTGTGCCTTTCAAGAGACTCTTAGTCCTGTGACACTCGCTCATTAGATTGTATTTTATTCAAGTTTATATTTTTATACCTCTGATACATTCCGCCCAATTCTTGCGCTTTTCACACATTTTACTTTACACCAATTTTTCTTACGTATATTACCACGCGAAACATTTTAACATTTCTTATCCCTGATGACGCTGTTGCTCGGGATTTAATGATTGTTTATAATATCAGCAGTCAAAGGCCTCATTTGAACTATCTTTTTATTTCTAACGTTTATAGTTTTGATACAATTGAATTTTCCATGAAACATAAGTACTAGTTAATTTAACTTGCTCATGTATTTACCAACAAAGCTTCAAGCCATGTTGTTATTGCTTAATAATTAAAAAGTGAAAGCCTACAATGTGACAAAAGTTGTTGTTTTGAAGTTGGGTGCCATCCTTTTCTATAGTGGAATCCACTTTAAACCTCTAAAATTATGAAAAAAATATCGCGAAGATCTGAATAGGCACATTTCACAAAAGATAAACGAATTCGTCTCGTTGGCACTTGCCGGAAGGTACCCCTAGTTATTATTATCATTATTAATTAGCTCTATTCTTGCGAAAGTTTTCATAACCTTCGCACCCTGTTATGTTAATTTTCGAGCTACATCGCTTTAAATGCTGTAATTTGCATGATGAAAAACATTTTTCCTTGATAATGGAATCATGACTACTCCGAAACGTCGGATTTTATCGTTCGTTTTTACCATTTTATGTCTTAAGAAATCTCCAATTATTATTATTATTATTATTATTATTATTATTATTATTATATATTAAGAGCAGCTACCCAGAACAGTCGCAAAAAAATTAAACCGCATTTCATTGAATTCGAAATGTGTCGCATGAAAACTAGGTGCAATTTTAATCCGTAGCATTTTGTGGGTACATAATGGCAAAGTCCTATTTCAGAAAGACAGCCGATATTTTACAAAGTTCAACTACTAATTTTGATCCAAAGTATAAGAAAGGGCAAAATCCGTATAAATTTCAAAAGTAAAAAAGTCAAGATACAGAGAAGCTTTTACTTTGGGCGCACCCATTTAACTAGGACATTTCAGTTTTTCTGAAAGCGCCCCCTCAATGAAGGTTCTGTTTTATTCAACTTTATCAGGAACCTATAAAAGATATCAAAAAGGAAAACTAAATGCAGTTGAATGGCAAAAAATATCATTTTTAGTTCTGTAGGTCAAAATCTGACCTTGCTTATATGTTCTATCACTGATATTATCTGAGATTCTGTTTCCTCTCTTTACTGCTGCCGATTATCTGAACATGACGGTGTCCAACAAGGAAACTCTTGCTACTTTTCACACTGTACACAAATGAACTTAATGTCTTTTAGTTAATTATTATTTATCAGCTACTTTATTTTCCTACCTCGTCTTCTAGTACACTTGTGTAAATATCTTAAATAGTGTGAAATAAAGAATGAATGAATTGAATTGCGGTCTGGTTTGTGGAATTGAAAAGATATTCAAAATTCGCGCCAACACCGTTCTAAAAATGAAACTGGTCCGTGAAAACGCCGTGACAAGAGCGCATAAGAGTTGCTCGCTTCGAGTTATGGGCTCCTGACTGTACGTGCTCTCACAGAGTACAAATACTAAATATGTTGTGAATACAATTTTTAGAAATTCTGGGAGAATAAAGGCATCTCTGGATCGTTTAACCTTCTGTCCACAAATAAGGACAGGAATGGGTTGGAATTTATTTCCACCATTGAAGGTATGGTATAGAAATAGAGTGAAATAGATCACTTAAATCGTGGAGTTTTGTACCTCGCGTATTAAAACAAGACGCGCGAGTACTGCGGGAAGGGAGGGAGCGCATCTAACATACAAATCCTACTCCCCTAAGTAAACATCTCAAGTTATTTATGGTAAGAAAGCGGCGAAAGTTTAAATTTATATTCTGATGCAATCACCCTGATTTTTTTACGATAATAGAACCTGTCATCTTCCAAAAATTACCTTGCTAAGTTTTCAGTACTTGTCATTATTCCCGGGAAAATGGCTTCACAAAATGGCTCCAAATTTTAGTCTTATTATAAGGGTATCTTAATTATGACGATTTCAGGGAGTCCGAAAACGAAAACAAAGAAATGATAATAAATAATAATAAATCATGTTTATCCACTCAAAATCTCTAACGCTTATGTAAAAGAATATAAAGCTGATTCTATATGATTCTTTCTTCTCCTGCACACAACTTAACCCACCCATTCACACTTCAATACCGCACGCACCCTGTGCAGTAATGAAGCAGACATCTTTTGAAGTTATGAAGAAAACTGATAAGGCCTATGTTGACCATGGACCATAAAACCGGCCAATCACAAAACTGGCAGAATTTGAAATGAGCCAATCAACTCTCGCAGAGAGTGCATACAACCAGCGACAAGAGCAAGGCGTGCCTGTTAACATCGCGTATCATTTAAATTCTCCAGCCAATAAAATCGGCCATATCTGAGTTCCAAAAACCCTTCCTTTAAAAGCGAGGCCAAGTTCAGAACCTTTCTTACTGGCCGTTCGCATATAGCCTCGTTTTAAAGAAGAGGCTTGGGGCGACTCGAATTATTACCGCATTATGCAGTCAACGGCTCCAGTGTAACTGTTCTTTAGCTCATGCTTAAATCATCGCAACGAAACGTTTTGTAAGAGGAGGAATATAGACAAAAGAAAAGTTTTGTTCCTGGTACGTAAATGTGAAACTTTACTTTATTGACTTCAAAGATCCCTTTATTTCTGTTGTTCTCAAACCGCAGGTAAAACGTATCCGTTTTTTGCGACTCAGTGGCATCCTGAGAAACCTCTCTTCGAGTGGACAACAGAGTCAGAGATTGATCACTCGCCGGATAATATCCGCATTGGACAATACCTTGCAAATTTTTTTGTTGATCAAGGTACAGTACTTAGATCCAAATAGCCACGAATTAGCTCTGCCTTTAAGGTCACAAAGGATATTGGTGTTTGAGGTGATACTCAAAATGCCCCCATGGTAGTTATGGAGAAGATATCAAAAAGCATTTCAACGGGAAGCACTAACCATAATCATTTTTCGGTGGTGGCCTGCTGTTAAAAATTCAAGAAATTGACCCCTGTTTTCCGAGTTTCAATCCTTACCCATCCTTGCCATCAGTAACAACAAACGACAGGAAACAGTTTCAATGCCTAAATAATCAATTGAATTCAAACAATAATGGTCCACTTTTGCTATTTTAAGACTGTAATAAACAGAGAGGAGAAGTGTGACGTCACGTTACCATAATCACGTAGCGAAAATTTCTGAATCCCAACAATAGGCAACCTCGTTCCCAGGTTCTCTCTCCTGGGAACGAGGTTGAACAATAGGGAGCTTAAGCAACGATGTCGGCGACTGCAACGAGAACGGGAAAAAGGCAATTAGCAAAACAACAACTTTGCACGTGCACCACGCTTTTTTGCAGCGCATTTCTAAGACGTCGATGCACGATCGCGAAACTTCCTAGTTTCACGCGCCCTTTTTCTTTTCCTAAACTTAGATACTGTCCTCTCGGATTCAACCCCAGACAATTTCGCCAACATTTGACAAATTAAATGAAATTGAATAAGATCGATGAAGTTTGAAACAGTACGAATTCACTTTAATTTTAAGTAACGTTTTCGGTTTGTTGTCATTCAGAAATTTTGCTACCATGGTAACATGACGGAGAATACAACAAGAGGCTGATGACTACATAGCTAGGTTACGGTCCTTTCAATGAAATATAGAAGGGGTAACTTTCTCCTCCTCGAATTAACTGATTTTTTTTCCCTTATAAAAAGGCCGCCCGAATTGAAATCCTCGACCTTCGTATCATCGAAACACTCGCATTAATTTAAGTCATAAATAGTTGTGAATTGAAGCAGAATGTTCAGTTATAACCTTTTTGGATTGAGGGGACGTAGTGTCTTAATGAAATTCTGACTTCTGGCCAATGTTAAGTAGAGCAAGATTTTTCACCAGTCACAAAGCCTCGCAAGGAAGAATCGGTGCACTATGATATTGCATTTTCAAAATCAAACTGCTTAGGAGAGATCGAGGTAACTGATGTTGATTCTATTTTGCAGCTCGATGCAACTCTCACAAGTTTGCCGGCATAGAGGAGGAAAAGAAGGCCCTGATATACATAAACAATCCCACGGACTCCTCACGTTTTACAGGATTTCAACAGTGCTACTTTTTCAACTAACTCTTACTCGGTCCCTGTTTAAACTACTAGATTACTTTTGGACTGACTGGCCGTAGCAGCCGTAAAAACAACCTACTGTTGTCAGTGCTTTTACTTTGTTTTTCCTGCTAAGGAATTGATAAGAGCTGTCGCCAAAGGCAGTGGAGTAAAGCATCATTAAGTGTCCCTTATTAGTGTACCACTTTTGGTGCAGCAATACAAGTTTTCCAACTGGCAATTGATTGATTTGATCATAAGGTGTAATAAATAAATAAATAAATAAGGAATTCCTAGTAGTACGTCCACAGAGTGAGTTTTTCTTCTACAGTGCATCCATCCGTTCGTTCGTTAGCCGGGATATGTGAATTTCATTAGAGTTATTTTTAGAGGCTGAAATTAAACGGAAGTCTAATTCCTGAGACGTCCGTACATTTTAATCGTTTGTTTGAAACGTCATCAAGTCCAGGCGCGTCTGCCTCAAAGCAAACAATGAAGCATCTTGTGATGAAGACTGTCGAATGCTCTCTTGACAACAAAGAAAAAAAAATTACCGTTCTCTCCGGGAGCCAACTTCCGATTCATTTCAAACGTTAACTTGCTCTAGAAATAACTTTGGTGAAATTCACACATCTCAAGGGCTAGACTGGGCGTTTTCCTCGCTGTCCATTTATACTCTTTAGCTGAAATACAAAATGCAAGTCAAAAAAAAAAAAGAGCGAGTGCAAACAAAATTAGCGAGGAAGTTGCGACGATCAATATGTGGCAGCAATTTATCTAATACAACGCATTAGAATCTGGAAATGTTGGTTTTCAGCGTTGGAGCCTACTGTTTGTTGAACCGAGCCAGTGCCTCTTTTTCAAACAGAGGCAAAGCGCAAAACCTCAACAAGGTTTTTTTTTACATGAGAGATTCTGTACTAGGTGTTTCTTAAAAGAGGGTTTTGTTTTGGAACTTGGAAGAAAGGACGAGTCTTCGGTAGAATTTCCGCTGCGGTTAGTGAGTGAAGGCGCAAGAACCGAAACTATTACGAACTGAACAACATCTAGTATCTAAATATCAAGAGCTAACCAGGAATCTCGCCTTCGATTACTCACATCACTTCGTAATTTGCTATGAACACTATCTCAACAACAGTTCGAATATTGTTATTCCTTGATGAAGAGGTTCTAACCACTAAAGGGTCAGAAAGCATGGTAATAGTATAGGTCACAGCAAAAAATACCATAATATTCTTAAACTGCCGTTTGGGTAGGATCAGTCGAGCATTTAGTGCTACTTCTGGAGCATAATTTTAGTGACGCTCAAAAGAATAATGCTCAAATTTTCGAGCATAATGTATCTACTAACCCTAGAGCAATTGTTTTTTTGATCTTGGGCAAAACTTCATGGAGTATTTAAATTATGTAAAATTAACTTCACCAGCCGTCTGATACTGAGATGCATTCTGCACTATTCCACCTGTAATCATTTAAATGCTAGGACTACTAGTTTTTTGTCCCAAAAATAAGACAGGTTTATTTGTAATGTTTAGGGGATATGTTAGCGGTTGAAAACCGGGTCCATTATTGTACAAACTAATAATGTTCCTGGCCAGCGTTGCAATGAATGAGCGTTATTTTCTTTGGTCGATTTAGTTTTCTGGCTTAAAATCGACTTAATTACCATTTGCCACTCGACACTAGCATATTGATATACCGTAAAGCCAATCAGTTAACATTACAAGAGATAATGCGATAAATTACTCCATTGGCAAGTAATTTCTGCTTTTGCCAGAAAAAATGCTCAGCCTATCAGCCGCATGTAAAATATATAACTAGGTGAAACTAGTGTACAAAATGTAAAAGAACCAAGGAAGGCTTGTTTATGCTCTTTTGGTGAATCCAAGTTCAACTAACAATTTTTTTTGTAATTTCTTGGTCAACAAGAACAGACTAATGAACTTAAGAAAATGTAAGAGGGCATGAAGTCGCTTTTTGTTAGGATAAAAGGCAGATTATTATCAAGTTACTGCCTTTGTGTCAGCATATTTTGTTAGAATTTTATTGGTTATGTCATGAACAGCCGTTTGTAAAATCCTTTATATATTTTAATTACCCTGTAGGTAGCTGTCTAATTCGCCAACAGTCAGTTCTGTTAGGCCGTGAGGGTATAATTCAATACAGCCCATTTTCTTTTACCAAAGGGAGGATATTGAAAATTTCTTAATGTAACCTGCTAATCTACACAAATTTGTAAAGTTGCCAATTGAATAAATTAATATCAGTATTATTACTAAAGATATATCTGTTTAGGTCAGTGAATAATACGCAGTAATTACAAGTGGTTGAGAAAGCCAGAGGATTGTTTTTCACACATAACCACAGAAAAACTCGACAACGTTAAGGAGAGGGACGAGCTAGGAAACTGCAAAATGGGAAGCTTTTTTTCTGCAACCAAAAAGGAATGGGACATTAAACCAGTGAACGCCAGGCCTATTATTGGTAAGTAAAAAGA
This sequence comes from Porites divaricata, assembly GCA_038088405.1. Classification (NCBI taxonomy): domain Eukaryota; kingdom Metazoa; phylum Cnidaria; class Anthozoa; order Scleractinia; family Poritidae; genus Porites; species Porites divaricata. Next base: position 12,682,885 of record JBBMOI010000009.1, read on the forward strand.
AATTGTCCAATTGAAAATACCGTGTTGCACGAAATGTTTGCGGGAGTTTTTTATTTGCAGATGGGCGATTTTTTTGTGTTTTGCGGGAACTTATTTTTGCGATTAGGACAGATTGGTTTTTCTTGCTGGGACTTAATTTTTACGATTTTTAGAAAGTACCCAGCATTGATAATATGTTTTTTTTTTCTTTTGAGTACGTGCAATAAAAATACATATTTTCAAACAATAAACCAATATTTCGTTGTATACCATTTTGTTTCTTAGCACTGTATTTTTGTGTAGCGAATTTAAGTTAGAGAATATTTACTCTGGAGTAAAAATTCTTCTAAAAACATTAATTCTTTCGTGCCAATTCTGAGTATTGCAGGGCTTTCCTTAAATGCGAAGTATAAGACAAGCTAAGATCGTCTAACTAACTGAACAACAAATGTCAATTTGAGAAACAGCGATGATTTTCCTTCTAGTAAATGTAGTTTCAAGAAAGACATGTTTGTTTTTAGGGAGGTGTGCCATGCATTAGTATACACTCGCATCCAACTAAGAATTGTTTGTATATCTCCAAGGAATAAGCTGAATTTCGGTAAAGCGATTTTCTCAAACATCGCCGCGCATTTCCTAAAAGAACACTTAGCTGAGAAACATCTGATATTATAATTCTACCAAAAGACTTAGTTTAAACATGAAATTACCTTCAGACTTAATTCTAGTCTTTTAAAAGGAAGTGACAAAATATGCTAAAAAATTTATAATGTTTATATTCTTGGACACGAACGATTTCAAGGAACATTTGGGGCAACGCTTCGCAATAGACAGCCCCTGATTTACAAATTCCAAAGAACCTCTGACTTTCAAAAGGGGATGAAATTCAAACCTTGTGATTTTGAGTTTTTTTTCGTTTGGCGTGGTCACTTTTATCCCCGTTCTAAGCATCCGAATACGGCGATTTTAGCTAAGGCCCGTTTGAAACGTCGTGCCAGTGACTGCCGTGCCGAACTCAATTGATCGAATTAAATTCGACTTTAGCACGGCAGTAGCGCGACGTTTGAAACCAAGTCGTACTACTGCTGTGTAGCAGGGCAAGCCTTGCCTTGATATACGGCATTAGCTCGACTTGGTTTCAAACGTCGTACCACCGCCGTACCAAACTCAATTCATAAATTATAAACACATTAGAATACATTTAAAAGTTTGCTAAACCATTCCTTTATTTTTGTGTTTTGTTTTCGGCCACAGCCATTCTATTTGACTGAATTAAATTCGACGTCTGGAACCAAGTCGTGCTAGTGTCGTGCTGAAGTCGAGCTACAGTAGAGGCAGCTTAGCACGGCAGTAGCACGACGTTTGAAACAGGCCTAATCGGGCTGGCTTGACTGGTCAAGTAATCACAAAGTTTATCGGTTTTGCTACATTTAGTTAAAGTGCTGCAATCTTGGCAAAGCCAGCCACCCAGCTCTGGAAATCTGCTGGCTGCGCTGACCGGGCTCACGTAATCAGCCCATATTAATCTGTAGCCAAGAGGGCATTGTACTTCAGTGTCACGGGAAGAATCCTTCATGCAGTTTGTTCCTTCCCGCTTTATGCAAAAACTGATTACAGTGCGAACACTCAAACCAGGATACCTGAAAGAAGATTATCCAATCACAAGGTACGTTTGTGAAAACAAAAGACTGGCAAGTTTTTTGGCAAACGGACCAGAAACATTCATAAATTTGAGGGCTGTTTCCTGATAGGTCGGGTAAGTTCAAACGGTTTTTTTGAAGTTTTCAACGGTTGCATAGTTGAACCTTGTATTTTGAAAACAAATTGAGAATCTTTTGTTTTCAAAAAACGCTGTGATTGGATAGTCTTCTTCCAAGTGCTCCGGTTCGAGTAGTTGCACTGTAATTAGAATACAAAAGCAAACTGCAAGTCAATTTTGCATGTAGTTGTAGTGTAGCCGGACGTTAATTGAAATGATTGACGTTGAATTAGCCTGTTGAGGAACAAACGCTCGAGGCAAAGATAATAAAAATTTAACCTTTTTTGTTGAGATGGAACTATTCACTGAGGAAAGTCATCAACGCAAAAACAATCCTTAAATTTGTGGCGCCATTGACAGACGCCAATCAACCAATTAGCCTGCAAAATCACTATGTACAGCACCTGAAATTTCAATATTATTAAAATATTCCTTAGGGATACTGTCGTTGGACTGCGAGGATACTTTTTCTAAATACGGAAAGTCCTATATAGCAGCGTCCTATGTCAAGTTTATCGAGAGTGCTGGCGCCCGCGTTGTGCCAATACGGTATCCTTTTAACACTCACACTACATAATAGGCGCTGCGGGCTGGAAATGTCAAATAAAATACCACTTATTAACCGCTGAGAGTGAGGTCTTTACAGGGCAACCTCTGCATTACAGGGAAATCTCAGACCGAGGCCTGCTTGGTCAATACATCAAGGCCTCGGTCTGAGATTTTCCTGCAATGACCTGACTCTCAGTTAATAGAAAGCTTTAGATTTGCGGACGAAAACGAGTACGAAAGTTTTTGTGCATGTTCTAAAAAAGGACCCCCCGGAAAGCTTCAATTCACTTTTTTTTCGCCAAAAAAGTTTCTACGGTAATTTAATTTATACTGAAGGAGGTTAGGGACCCGTCATTATTTATGTAGAGGGGGGGGGGGGGGGGGAAAGGAAAAAGAAGGAGGGTTCAAGGCTATTTCAGATTGGCTATAGGGGCGGGGGCTAAACAACTTTGTTCCAGTCATATATTTGAGCATTGTCACTGAACTGCTCACCATAACTTTCTTCATCTGGAACTTTTTCCTTTAAAACGTGTTCTCCTAAACTAGACAATTCTTTGAATCCTTGCTCACGGTTCAGCGCAAATTATTCTCATCAGACAACATGTATTTCAGTTTCCTCTCCACTTTCTCTATCTTACTCTTTATTTCCCATGTTCTGCCAAAAAAGTCTCAAATCCTGATTCACTCATACAACATCTTACCTCCAACAACCCAGGTAAAAACTGGACACTGCTGGACACAAAAACTGGTCTACGCTATACACTGATTTTGTAATAGGGTAGGTTAGTTTGATTGTTATGCAAAGTAACTAATCATCTTATGATTAGTATGTTATATGCATTTTAAGAATTACTTTGTAGAGCACATAAGAAGAGATATGTGGTGGAGGGGGATCATCACATAAGTATTGAATAGAGAAGGGAGGGTCACTTGCTATTTACATGGTCTGCAGGGGGGTCTTACAGAAATTTTGATCTTTCCAACATATTTTCCCCTCCCCTCCCCCCTCTACATAAATAATGACTGGTCCCTTAAGCCCTCTCCCGATAGCAGAATGATAAAACTTCTTACATTTGACAACTTGTTCCCGCCACTACGACATTCTCGCTAAAACTCGTAGTAGAATGACGACGGCTATCACGTTTTCCCGTCAAAATGACGTTGGTTCACACGTGAGTAATAGTCAGTATTGAGAACATCTCGTTCTCGTCTCAGAATCTTAAAGGTCTCCAGTAAGTGGGAGGCATAATGTGACGCGAAACTACAGACGACAGCAGCGCACGGAAGTATAAGAGACTTAAGAGGATTACCCAATCTTTTCCGGAAACTACAGAACATAGACGGGGGGACCCGCAGGTCTGCAAATATTTCTGAAGTTGATTATTGACTGTAGCAAAACGTTTATCAACCGGAAAGGAAAATCATACTAACAACTCCCGCATACACCACTTTTTATCAATAAGCTATACTCAAATAAGCTAAAAGAACGTTTCTGAACTGAAAACCTTCCTACTTTAACTGTATTGAAATAAAAACAAATTAAACTCGTCTGACTCTTACCATGATATGACAGCCTACATTAAATCATAATTAAGTACGATGAGCCCAATTTCTACGAGCTATTTAGCGTCTATTAGGCATCCTCGCCACTCTGTCTATTACAAAAGTTAAGTCACTTAATATTACATTTAATTTTGAACTATTTTTGTAGCTTTTCCTGCCCTGTAAATTTGCAATCTTAGTAATATTTTGTTTCTTTTTCTTTCTGTAGTATTTATTCTACTGTGGTAAATGTAAAATAAATAAATAAATGTACAGCTGTTATAAAGTATCAGAAAGATGGCAATTTCCTTAACAAGCCTTTAAAGTATTGACTCTTCTAAAGAGGAGCTGGAACAGTTGTTCAACTCCGTAAATGGGTACGTAAAAATGAAAAGGCAGTAAAATTCATTTTATTATAATTATACTCTGAAATGTTAAGTAATGACATTACGATTATAGTCAAGATTTTCAACTATATGAATCAATAATCCTCGGATACGAGTCTTCAAAGCCAAGTGGAGAAAGCAATAACAAATAGGCGGAACAAGAAATGGGAAAAGCCTTTTAGTTTGTTAGGTCTTGCTTTAAATAATTTATGATAGGTAACACTGTCTGTATGTATTAAACGTTTTTCTTTTTTTGGCGGACATTGTAAAGGTATCGATGGCATTTTGTAAAATCAGCAGCGGTAAATTTAGTAGTGTACAATGCATCTGCTGGTTGTTCAGTATTCAGGCCCGTAGCCAGGTTTTATTACGGGGAGGTGAGATCCAACGAGGATATGGACCAAATGAGACCGGAGGAGCAAGTCGCTAGGAGGGGAGGTTGGGACTTTGGTTGTCTGAGACTGAATTGCGCAGCAAGTTTGCAATTGTGGGCGCTCACTTCGAACGCGTTAGCGTGAGTCACCTAGGGGGTCCGGGGGCATGCTCCCCGGGAACATTTTTCAATTTAAGCCCTCTGAAATAACTGGAAATGCATTTAAAACTAACATGGTGATGTGAAGCTTATATACTTTCAACAACAAGAAACCTCTCCATCAAAAAAAAAAAAAAAACGTTTCTCCACAAAGAGTTAGGCAGCTTAAAAAGGGGTTTTAATATCTTCCAAGCAACACAAAAAGAGCAGGGTCCACCATGTCAAAGCTGACGGGAATTCTCATACTCGACTGATCCAACACTTTGCAGAAAACTATAATGGCAAACAAACCGCAAAGGGAATTTTATTGAGCAATGAAAAATGTCTTGTAGCCACACACCAAATCCCCTTTTAATACTTTAGGAAGACTAAAACACGTTTTGTGGAAAGGGTGAGTCAGCTTTGTAGCCTCTTTAATTCAAAGCATTTTCAATTTTACTACACAATCAGTAACTTAGAATAGAAAACAATACTCCTACTTCACTTTGTTTTAAGTCGTTGATCAATAAAAAAAGTGAACCTATGGCGCCCGTGGGGGGGGGGGGGGGGTTGGGGGGTGCGAGCGCACCCGTCGCACCCCCCTCCCCCTCTAAGGGCGGTTTACCTAATTCATATTTAGTTGTATTCATTTTTTAAATGTGAAAAATTAATAAAAGTTCATCTTGGACATTTTCTCTCACAGAGTTTTATTTCCCGGAGGAGGTGCAAGCCTGGCTGACTCTGGTTATCTTAGGACAGGAAAAATTCTTTACGATCTGGCAGTAAAGGTAGGATACGGCAAATCGGTCAATCCCCCACGAAGTTTATTTCCCCTCCGCGATCCGGGAGAGGGGGGTGGTATGGCTTAATCTGATAATCTCACGATTCGCAAAGTTCGTTATGCTCTGGCAATAAAAACGTAGGATATATAGAGGATATTACATGGCCGCTTGGAGATACGAAATTTCTCTTCTCGTGTTGAAAAAATATTTCACTCGTTCGCAGTAAATTCTCTACTTATCCCCACAGATGTTGTTTCCAACGAGTATATTTCCCGGTTGTGGCGCAAGTATGACTGAATGTAGTTATGATCAGTTATCACAGTACAGGATAATGCTTAATGATTTTGCACAAAAGGTAGAGTTCGGTAACTTTTCTTTCAATGTCCCAGGAAGTGGTGTTCCCACGAAATTTACTCCCTCTCTCTGGGGGTGAAAGGATGACCGACCCTGGTTACCTTAGGATCCTAGGATAGATGTAGGAAGTGATTCATGATCCAGAAAAGAAACGTCAAACAATATGGTAAAACGGGGGCAGAAGGATAGGATAAGTACGAAAACCCTGGTGCTGGAGAAGTCTGAAGTCTGTCGCCAACTGTCTTCCTGTGAGTCGGGGTTTATTGACGTAGATGATCATTCCACTCAAATTGGGTGTATAGAGTGTTTTCACTCACGTGGCCAGCATCTATGCAAATTTATTCGAACAAAAGAAAGCGTTTACATAAGAAAAGAGTTCAAATCCCACAGGACTGGTTTGGGACACAAACATGGCCGCCGTTTCATTGTTTTGGGACACAAATATGGCCGTCATGACGTCATGTGAAAACACACAATTGGACGACGTTCTAAATCTGAGTCTGCCCATGCCTTGGTTTAGTATCAACCGGTCGAAGAGCTCCTCCACTTACAAAGCCGTTTACATCTGTAATTCACTGCCACCCGAGCATGCGGGAAAAGCTTTCCAAGTTTACATCGACGATTATGACTATAACATTAACATCATAAACTGTTAGATATTTTAGTTCTTGTAATGATCATTATCTGCAGCTGTTTTAATGATGTACTAAGTTTTCGTAATAATTTGCAGATAATTACAGCTAGTTAATGAGGTGACTCATCCAGTTAGCGGTACTTGTTTAGATCACATCTATTCAAATCATCCGCAGCGAATATTGAATATATCTACTCTCAACTGTGGCCTCTCTGATCACGTACCTATTTTTGCTGTACGCAAATATAACAACGAGCGCGCATCTTGAAGCATGCAGAAAAATCAGAATATTAGATATCGTGACATGAAGCAATTCGACGAGAACCGATTCAAAGAAGCACTGAGTCAGGCCCCTTGGGATACAGTATTCGTATTTGATGAGATTGATGATATGCTGGACTCTTGGGAGTCACTTTTCAATAGCGTACTTGATGAATTATGCCCCTGGCGTGAATAGCGTGTAAAGCGCGCTGTCCAAGCTCCTTGGATGACTTGCTCTGTCTTGAAACAGCTACACCTGAGAGATAATTGCCTAAAAACCCCAAGGCGTTCCAATAGTGCTGATGATTGGTCTAATTACAGAGCGGCAAGAAATAAAGCAGTTGCGATGATTAGGAGCGCAAAACGAAAATTTTTCTGCAATGCCTTCGAGGAAAATAAAGGCAATTCAAGAGGAATATGGAAGGCAATAAGAACAATGACTGGCTCAGGAAAGAACAGACGCGATATTAACAGTATTAGTATCGGGGAAGCTGTTATAGATGACAAAAAGCTAATGGCGCAACATTTTAACGCTCATTTTTCCAGTATAGCAGATAGGTTAAGATCTACATTACCGCAAGTTCCATCAGACCCCTCAAAGCTGCAAGACTTTGTCAGATCCAAAAAAAGTCCTGATACATCTTATGTCATTCCATCCATCATCAGTGCGCAGGTGCTTACTTTGTTACAAAAGTTAAGTCCGCGCAAAGCTGCTGGCATTGATAAAATAAGTTCTCAGCTTTTGCGTATAGCGGCACCTGTTATAGCAACTGTTGTTGCGAGATTGATTAACTTTTCCTTTTCCAGTGGATCATCTCCAAGTCGTTGGAAAACAGCTAAAGTTTCTCCTCTGTACAAGAATGGTGACTCACGTGACGTTCAGAATTTTCGACCAATATCTGTGCTACCTGTCCTTTCTAAAGTTATCGAGAGACATATGCATGACTCCTTATACAGTTATCTAACTGAAAACAATCTGATTTATCCTCGCCAGTCTGGTTTTCGGAAGAATCACAGTACAGACACCGCTCTCATACAGATAATTGACGAATTGCTCTTCAATTTAGATAAGAATAGAGTTAGTGGCATGGTGTTAGTAGACTACTGTAAAGCCTTCGACATGGTAGATCATGGTCTTCTTCTGGATAAGCTGAAAGTATATGGTGCTGCTGGCGAAATAATGAAGTGGTTCCAGTCTTATTTGGCGGACAGACACCAGCTGTGTCTATTTGGGTGGTTGCGTCTCAGACGTGGCGCTTATGAAACATGGGGTTTCTCAGGGGAGTATACTCGGCCCCTTGTTTTTCACAGTTTTTATTAATGACCTGCCACTTCATCTCAGCTTCTCTGAAATCGATCTTTATGAAGACGATACTACAATCACATTTCAGCAGATTGTGGCAGCAAGGGAAGACTGCAGGAATCTCTTAATACATCTGTATCAGACGTTTTTAACTGGGCATTGGCCAACAGGCATCCACTCAACGAAAAAAAGACCAAGGTCCTCACCGTGAAGGGAAAGCGACTCTCGACCAAAATAAACAATAACCCTGAAATTGCTTGCAATGGCAGTTTATTAACTAACGTTATGAACGCTAAGCTACTAGGTCTTGAGATTGATGAAGAGCTATCTTTCTCTGAGCATATTATGACTGTTTGTAAGAAAGTTTCACAGCGCATGGGCTTGTTAAAGAAAATTATGAATTATCTGCCCCTTAAACAAAGATTACTTTATTACAATGCTTTGATCAGGCCAGTGATTAATTATGCAAGTGTCCTCTGGACTAATTGTGATAAGGAAAGCCTTGGGCGGGTCCTAAAGCTCCAAAAACGAGCAGCTAGAGTAATTCTGAATGCCCCTCATCAAGCACCATGAGTTCCCTTGTTTAATCGGCTGAAAGGGTTGCCTTTTTATAAAGACGCTTTAATATCTAAATGTATCATTGCTTATAAGTGATCACAAGGTGACGTCCCTGTTTATCTCAACGATCTACTTAAATTAAATAGTAACATCCAGAGTAGACAAACCAGGTACTGTAATTTTAACCTAACCTCTCCGAGGTATAATCGCGAAACAAAAGGAGGTAGAACTTTTACCGTAACAACTTGCAAAGCATGGAACAGCTTATCTTTGCCTGTAAGGCAAAGGGACTCAGTTGACTCTTTAAAAAGAACATTGTGGAATGAAGTTTTTAAACAACAGCAGAATCTTGATCATTTTTCTATTTAAGTTACTTGATGAATTGTGAGATGATTATAATGCTATATTTTATCTTTTAAATAATTTAGTAGATTTTATAGTATCTGTATTCTTTGGTTTTTACCTTGTATTTTTTATAGCTTAGTATACTCATTTATTATTTTATTATCTATTTATTTATTATTTAGAGGGCCACAAGTTTATTAGCCCCGGCTATTTCGTGCTAACCCTCATAAAATAAAGTCTTTACTTACTTACTTACTTACTTACTATACTTCAGGCAAGTATTTTGAGCGAGCTTTTAGCTCATTAGACGGTCGCGTTAAGTGGATAAATAAACGATTGATTGATTGATTGATTGATTGATTGATTGATTAAATGATAAAATGAATGATTGATTGAATGATTGATTAAATGATAAAATGAATGATTGATTGAATGATTGATTAATTAATTGTGTCTGGCTAATTGAATGAATGATTGAAAGATTTATTGATTGATCGGTCGATCGATCGATCGATCGATTGATTGATTGATTGATTGGTTGATTGATTGATTGATGCTCCATATTGGTACTAGGCCTGTGGCTCTGGAGACAGCTTTCCGTTATGGGGATGAATGATTGAAAGATTGATTGATTGATTGATTGATTGATGCTCCATATCGACACTAGGCATGTGACTCTAGAGACAGATTTTCGTTATGGGGATGAATGATTGAAAGATTAATTGATTGATTGATTTATGCTGCATATCTACACTAGGCCTGTGACTCTGGAGACAGATTTCCATTATGGGGAACCTGTCTTGGGTTTGAAATGTTAAACATTTTAACAAGCGACAAAGACAAGGAAGAAATACTAGCATCGTGTGACGCCGAGAACTATCCCATACCGCTGGATTTTACTTCAGGTAAAATACGTAGCAAGGCTAGAGAACAGTTCTAAGTATGTAAGGTTTGTACTATAGCCATGATCATTTATTAAGGTGACTGAAATGGAGACCCTTTAGTCATTTTGGACACCTCGTGATTATTACACAACCCTATACTCCTGGAAGGTGAAAAGGTTAAAGGTCTGATAAAACTGGAAAGTGCTTCTAGCTTACAGACACTTTACTCAAATAATTAGAGACAAATAATCCAAACAGAACATAACTGGATTAAAAACGTACCCAACTGGCAGGAGACAACTAGTTGGATATTTACAAGACTGGTCTAGGATGTGAACTCAGGACGAAAGAGAGAAAATACAGCAAGTGGGCGGAAGGACTCGAACCCGGAGCCGCTGCATGGCGAGTCCAACACGTTGACCACGCAGCCACGCTGCCTTCTTACTTCTCTGCTGGAAGCGCACGTTATTAAAATGCGAGACATCAGAGAGAGAGAGAGAGAGAGAGAGAGAGAGAGCCAGTTGGGGTCCAGGAGTATCGGGTTTAGCAACTTAGCGCAATGATAAGAAGTTACGCTACTTTTTAAAAACGATTAGTTTTCATATCTTGTTTTATTAGTCAATTACAGGTTGGTTGACGAAAAAGTGAAGGCTGAGAACTCGATCAGCGATTGGCAAATAGCAGATATTGTTTTTGTTTCATTATAGATGCTTACAGCTGTTGTTGTCACAGCAAAATGTTTCATTCAGCACCTGCAGATATCATGAAAACCCTCAAAGAACAAAATGTCACTATGAACAACCACATAAAATGTATTACTGTAGAGGTAGGTACCCGACAAACATGTTTTTATGATAATACTGTACAGCTAAACCACTCACGTAGATTGATTAATTATTAACAATAATTTTGAAAATAATAATAATAATAATGTGAAAGGTTTGAACCCAGGAGTCATTTCAAAAGTAGGTTGAGTTTGATCGTCCGGGTGAACGTAGTCCTGAATAGGACTGTTTTTGTTGACAGTGATTGATGTTTCGACAACCTGTGCGGTAGTCATCTTCAGAGTCCAAGTGAGTTGTATCACGTCAGTTGATGGTGTTATACTCTGGTTATTGATCTGATTGGTCAATTGCGTCGCGATGTTATTGGTCGTCTGTCAGTTAAGCCGTGATGTTATTAGCTATGAAGACTCGTAATCAGTAATTGGTGCGTTTCGATCCGTCTATTGTCACAGTTAAACAGTCGTCTATTGTTAGTCAATTGTCAGTTCAGTTCTTAAAAGTGTTCCGGTTTTACATTAACTCAAATTATCTGTCTATCTGACACGAAGTATCCAACGGGTAACTCGCCTGCGACGGATAATCCGTCTCTCGTGTGTAAACGGCCATTGGATTAAAATTTGACAGGTTGAGTCACGCCACTGCCCTGCATAAATTAGGAATTTATTGTTTTCCAAATTTCAGAACTCGACCGATGAGATCAGCGATCGATGTTTAGTCTCGAAAAATGTAGGCATTTTGGGGTAGTATAAAGTCGTAAACTAGCCAAAGCGATATACGGTTGAGCTGTCTGCAGAGCAACTAGCCAAGCATGAGTGTTGAAAAGTTGCTAACCGAAGAGTACAGAAAAAAAAGTGTACCTGTTGTTTACTTCAGTTCAAGTCTTGTATTTCTTCCTGAACGCCATTGAGCTATATGAACTATGTACTATCAAACCGAAAGGTTGGTTTTATACGCCTGTAGTCTTCTTACCAGGTACTTACAAAGTTTCGTAATGTTTGTACAAAAAGTTTGTTTTGCTTTCGGAAAAAAGGATCATGAAAACACTCTATACTTGTCAAAGAAAACTACTGTAATAAATGCCTTTTATTTTGAATCAGAACCAGACTTTCAGATTTGTTACTTTTTGTTGACACTCAATTTCTTACTTTTTTAATATTCAAACTAAAGAAAACCATCGAAGTTTGGAATTCGTTCGGCAAATGAGTATGTCGTGCATAAATAAAAATTTTTTATGTTGTCCTCTTATTGATCATAAAAATCAGCCAGTCAGTGTAAAATACTATATTACTCCACTCCTCAGTTTGAACAATGTGGCATAACACCAACCTCGTCCCCAGGGCTTTTAGGTTGGCGAAACAAGGATTAAACATGTTAAATACAGGTTATCATTATATCCCATCGACCGTAGCCCCTTCGGACACCTCATGAAATTTACACAACGTAGTTTTCCCCTTTACGAATTAGGATTAAGCACTGCCTTTTACAGATTAGGGTTAAGCAATGCATTTAATGATTAGTGTTAAACACTGTTTCCAAACTGGTTAGGTTATTTTTTGGTTTGGGGTTGATGCTATATGTACTTAAATTATTTCAACTCCATGAAGCAAATCCTCAGTGGCCTAGTGATTAACGTAGTATACTAGACCATTTGGGTCGTGGGTTCGAATCTTACGTCTCTCGTCACAATTTTTTTTCCTTTTAAATTGAAGACACTTGTACTTTCATGAACATTTCCGGCTTGGAATATCTTCTAAGTGTGATTAAGAGTAGAAAACAGTTCTACCTTGTGTAAATTTCATGAATGGAGCAAAGGGGTTACGGCCGATGGAATCAATGCTGACCTAAAAATGTTGGGTTTTTCTTTTAAAAAAAAAATTAACAGACATTCTGGGCAGACAAGAGTATTTCTGGATTGTTTGGTCTTCTTTCAACAAACAAAGACAGAAAAGGACTAGAATTTATCTCCACCATAGAAGGTACAGTAACAAAATAACATTTATAACGACTCCTACAGCCCCTACTGGATTTCAATTTGATCCGTGCGAGGTTCTTCTTCTATCGCGAAAAAGTTTTAGTGGGGGTATATAGAGGGTGGCTGTGCAGGTGATGTGTTAGAATGAGTTTTAAAAAGAGGAGTTCGGGGGGGGGCGAGAAGTAAATACACCATTCCATGATTTTTTCAACTTAACTATGACCAAGTAGCAAAACTCCGTTACCAAGTTTAAGAGTGAGTTATTGCAAACTGACGAAGATGAAGCTCCACAAAGTCGAGAGTGTACAGACATTTTTATGGTTAGCGGCAGATACGAGTGGTGTCACCCGCTCAAAGAGCTTTTTGCGGGAAACATTGTCTTACTAGATGTCTTGTGACGTTGAAGTAGCCAACAGGAGTGCGCGTTGTTGTGGGAAAAAATTCCCGCTAAGTTTCCATTTGCTTTTCACTACAAACCAACAGGTAAGAAGTATCCGTTTTTTGCGACCCAGTGGCATCCGGAAAAAAATCAGTTCGAGTGGGAACCCAAAGCAGCCATTGATCATTCTCCAGATGCCATTCGCGTAGGGCAGTACATGGCCAACTTCTTCGTTAATCAAGGTATAAATAGTGATACATTTAGCACCTCCTTACGGTCTGTTTTCGTAGGATCCAGACTCTCGGAAAACTTTTCGCGACCTTGTCCCTCAAACTAGTCAAGTCGTGAACAATTATAACCAGGAACGAACATGTCTCTCATCGAAACATCCCGCTTATGCGCCTTCTAGTTCGAAAAGCAATTATGATCATGTAAGCGTTTTTATCAGTTACTACACACGCATGCTTTTATAGACCATCGTTTTAGGCAGGGAAGGATTGAGGTGGATTCGCAGTGGAATGTGTCTGCATACTAATTAAAGCTATTGCGCAAGGTGGTAGCTATCTTTGGGTACGGGAGAATGAGTATGACTTTGGAATTACAATACTGATGTATGATGTATTCTCTTCTTAGCTCGAAGTAACACGCACAAGTTTCCCGCTGAAGAGGAGGAAGAGAAGGCACTTATTTACAAGTACAATCCCACCAATACTTCAGAGTATTCAAAATTTGAGCAGTGTTACTTTTTTCAATAGTTTTGTACTGTTTGCCCAGGGGCATAGACAATGCTTCTGGCATGGTATTATATATGGGGAATCTTTTTATTGAGTGTCAGCAAAAGTCTAACAATTATGCTAGAGTTTTCTTTCACGAAAAAAAAATAAGGATAGCCAGGGTAAAAAAACAAAGACAAACTTTTAAAAGGTAATTCCCTTGAAAGGATGTATTATAAAGATTCTTTTCAATTAACTTGGCACAATTGACAGCTATAGAGGACTGATAAATTGCAATAAAAATATGGGGTCACGGTGCTTGTATTCGCCCTGCATGCCCTTAATTCTGAGAGATTATTCCTAGTTGCGCGACCCTGGGTGCCAGAGACTTTTCATGCGCGGTATAGTTGCGAGCGAAACGTTCGAAACTTGAACAACCGTCAACACAGCAAAAAAAAGCTAGCGCCTATTTGTTTGTCTGGGATTAAATTTTATAGAAAAGGACTTCAAATTACCCGATCTTGTGTTACGTGTACGAAAACAGCGCAGTTTTAACATTATCTCAAACGTTTCTGTGTGGCTCCAAATGCAAAGTTTCACTCCATTCATATCTACACTGCAGATACTACAAGTTCTACTATCCAGATTATTTTCTGAGACATATTTTTTGCGTCGCTACAGTGAGTAAAAAACATCGACAAAAAGGGGGTTCACCCTTCTCGTTTTATCACAAAAAGTCAACTGGCAGACAATTTCAGTTTCAAATGATCATTTTGCTAGAAGGGACTAGGGCGAGTTCCAAGATCAACACCTTTTTAGCCGGGGGGGGGTATCATAATCACTAATATTTTGACTACAAAAGGGGCTTTAGACGATTGATCTCGTAATTATGCGCAACTATGACCAGTTAGTGATGCGTAGCGAAAAACAAGGGAATTATCTACAGGCTTTTAATCAAAGCTAAGGCTTGTACCTTTTGCAACGGCTAGCACCGCATTAAGATGCTGGGGATTGGGTAACATTCTTCATTCACTTGGATTTATATCTGGTGGTTTAATTTCATCCTTGGTTTAAATTTATATTAACAAGGGAAAGTGAAATTGGATACTAAGATTAAGGTGGAGCACAACAGGGATAAATTCTAAAGATAGAGAACTTGCTGGCGCGGAACTGTATGCAGCGCCACCGGACAGTACCAGTTGTTTGATAAACCGCTGACATAAAAATCAGTTTAAGTATTCTTCTATGGTGATATTTTATCGTATGGGACTGGCAAAAAGGGGCAAAATGGGTCACAGTATTACAGAGTCAGGCTTATGCCGCTTATGCTTACTACTATATATGGAAGAGTGTTCAAACTAATTTGCTTTGTCTCAAATATGCTAAACAGTCGTGCAGACTATTTGCATAAATTTCAGTTAAACATAACACAACTGTAAACATTTGTAATTATTGACCTGAAAATAAAACTGTTTTGTGTTTCCCCTCCATGTTATTCATTGACTAAGTTTTTATTAGGTGTGGGAAAGGCAAACCTTGGTCGTTGTTATGGTGAAAAGGGGTGAATAGTGTGTGCGCACATTTCGTGAGATCCTGAGAATAACGTAATGATCCCGTTGTACTGTGCCTACTTCGCACGGGATTCGGTCTCTTGCCTTTTATCCCGTGATAAACCAAGAAGTCAAAACAGTGGCTACTAAGGGCCTATTTACATGGAGGTGGGGGACCCCGGGTAAGTTAGGTAACCCGCCTGTCCATACAATCTCTCAAGTAGTCACCATACCTATCATGTAAAAGTGACCAAATTATAATGAGAGATTATATGGACAGGAACTTTGCGAGTAGAGGCCCTTCGATCTTCCAAGATATGTAGGAAGATCGAAGGGCCTCTGCTCGCAGGCTAATAGACAGGCGGGTTACCCCACTTAAGCGGGTTACCTCACCTTCCTGGGGTCCCCCACCTTCATGTAAACAGGCCCTAAATTTCCCGCGAAAAAGACGCGTGGCACGCGGAAAGTACTCCTGGGTAGCAAACCTATGGGAGACCACTTTTACCCCGGTAGGTAAGACACCATGACTGATCAATGTATCATCAAAAGGACAGCTTGCCCACACAAGACCGGAATTTAGAGCGTTCAAAGACAAAACTTGAAATCATGTTATCTTTAATTTACAATAAGCACCTAAAAGAACAAGATAGCAACAACGGCAGTACAGTAGTATCTAAAATCTAGTATGTTAGCTCAAAATATGACAATTTCATACTTTAAATAAAGCGTTTTTAGTTATAATAATGCACTGCATGTCTTAAATAAGCTATAACTTATACCGTCGTAGAAAAAACTGCATAACATCAACACCTCGTTTGAGGACTTTAACTTCCAAACAACTGGCAACGATCAATTTTTCTATACAAAATAAAACTACGTGCATTTGAAGAATTTTATGAAAAGACATTTTAAATATTCTTTTGGCGTTACAAAATAGAACTTTTTAAATCATCAGCATCGCACAGAAAAACGGCTGTATATCGAGCCGTTCTGGTTCAATCAAGTGTTAATTTTTATCAATCTTTTGCAAGAGTTTAAGAATCGATTTGAGTGATTTTGGTCCAAATGGGTCAAATGTAAACAATGCCAGCTATTTAATTTTTCAATACCAGGGTAAAAATCACTTACATTTTGTGACTCGTTCTGTCTAAAAGTTTGTTTAAGAATAATATATATATCAAATATGCTACACGTAAACAAGTTTAAAATAGCCCGCCTTGCGTTCGGTTTAACAATACATAAATACTACATTATTTACAATACTGTCACTTGTGCAAAATATCTTGTGTATCGTATAAATTAGTTAATTGTCATTTCAAAATTCTAATTTAAATTATTTTTTACTTCGGTTTTATATCATTGGCTAATTCCTTTTCAAATAGTGGAGATCAGAGACAGCTTAAGACACTGCTCTGCTCCGAGCTCTCAGCTCAAAAAGGAATTTTCACGTGAGTTTCGAAGGCCAAACCTGGCCAATCAAAACAGGCATAGAAGACACAATCAACCAATCAGAACGTGAAGCCAACAAGGGTAGCCCACGACAGTGGCGGGAAAACACTCGCCAGAACGTCACTTTGTGTTCGGATTGGTTGGCAAAATGGCATATGTAGGAGTTAATGGGATAAGGGATATTTAGCTAAAATGCTAGGTCCAGGATATCTACACAATAGTAAAGGTTCCAAAAAATTGAGCATCAAAGTTCTCGGTTTTAGAAAACAAAAAAATTAATGAAAAGTGTAAAATATATAAACAGTATGAAAGGCGACAAGTCTAAAAAAAGACTGTTATAAACTCGACTGTTTGTATTTCCTGTAAGAAAGGACCATATTGTCCCCTCACCCCTTCCCCGATAATGGTACACAAAATGATGGTATCAGTATTAAAAGTTGAGCCTGCGGTCCAACCTTTTTTTTTAAAATAAGGGCAAAGAATGATTTTGATGGTTAAATAATGTAGAATTAGCATTTCCCCTGTTAAGTCAAAATCGCTAACAGCTGTAATAACAATTGCGAAAAATGCAGGGATACACAGCGTAGGAATTATGGGGATAAGGGACATTTAAGCAAAAGAAATAACGGGATGCGTGATGCCCCAGCCCTCCTTCACCCCATTATGGGGCTTCAGCTATTCAGCCAGTCTAAAAAAGAGAGGCAATGCTGAATTAGATTAAAACCGAGTATCTTCGATACTCAATTGAAAATCACCCCATTCATGCATTTAGTAGAAAAAACCGACACCTTGCTTTATGTCACTAAAAACCGATTATTTTTGTTGTACACGGATCTCCGTTGACCTTCATTTGCGGCTGCGGTGGCGACTTTTTTATGAGCTTGCGAGTTTTCGTTGCTATTTTGACGTTTATATCCATTCAATTCCCTCTCGGCTTTCTATGAAAAAACAATACCGGAAAAATTAAATTTAACAATGGCTGGCCAGCTAATAGTCCGAATTTAACCGTTTCACGTTTTCCTTTTTATATATTTGACAGACCAGTTAACGAAAATCCTTCGACATCGCTTCAAAATCAGGAACGTTGTCAAGTTTGAGAGTAACATGTTGAAAGTTGACGTAGATATAGCTCCGCATACATGTAAAGTCAAAGTTATACAGATGTTTGTATAGTGGGGACGTAAATAAAACGGCGAACGTGTGAAGCGGGAAACAACACGCGCGCTCGCGCGTTTTTCGCATCACTTTTTAGTGAACGACTGCGCCACTATCTTAGAGCCTTGGATTTCGCTAACTGGGGCTTGTCAAAAGTTGAAAAAAAAAATTGAAGTGAATAATCTGTTGGTGCTCAAATGTATATGTAACTCAGCATTTTCAGTAATCGTGCAGGTGAGTGCAGTGCATACTAGGAGAGTTCAATGGACTTCAATTTTAAAACAGTTCTCTTTGTTTTCTTTTGTTATTTATTTTTCGCGATTCGAGCGCCCAAGGCCTGAGCGCAGCGTAACTCTCCACAAAGTTTTTTGTCATTCTTTTCCCTTTCTTGGCATTTTACTCTTTATTCGCAAATGTTGATCCTTTCCTACGAACTTTGCGAGTTTCTACGAGACACGTTTTTCTCATTGATAAAAGTATCTAATAGCTTTTACATACCTTGTAAAGAGCTATGAAGTCGATGAAGGTTTTAAAGAAATCCGACGGTTCTGCAACTCGAGGATTTTCAGCAAATAACGTACAGACCTGCGCATACACTTCTTCCATCTTACGGTAGCGCTCTGTGAGACGCTGGACTTTCTTGAATGCTGCGCTGTAGAACGACTGAATGAAACATTGTGTCAAGGAAGCAAAACCAATCTTGAAAAGAAAGTTGGAGTAGGTAGCGTTCCCAATAGTCAACTAAGTCTGGCACAGTGCTATTTGTTTTATGTTTGTATGATATTTTTACCAGCAGGTTTGAATTTTTTTTCTTTTCACACCAAAAAGTGAACCTCTTAGTTAAAGACACATCTTGCACTGAATTAAAACAATATGCAAAGTATAAAATGCAAACTGAAAAACACGAAATGAAAGTTATGCAAACTGCAAAATACGAAATACTTGACACACAATACTACATACAAGTGGTGTACTACGTTCAGTGACGTCAGAAGGATACAAAGATGATGAAGTTGTCTGGCTGTTTATCTCTCTCAGTCTTAGTCAAGTCCAGGCCCTTTCGCAATCCCTGAACGTCAGCCGCCAGTGTTTGCATGGACACTGGGGAAGAAAAACAGTTAATTAGTCGGAAAGAACTAACAAACTAACAAAACATCAAGTTATCGGCAAATGACAAACTGGTGATTATGGTTTGCGGTTTGCGCTCTATCCGACAAAAATTAAAATATAATGCAAATCTATAGGAAAGTAATTACAGTTCCCTCACGTTGAAAGCGTTGTAAAGGTGACGAGGTTACATCTACCGTTTGTTTTACAGTTTACAATCGATGCCATGCATCAGATCTCAAAACAATTTGAAACCTTTCAAACGGAGAAAGAGAGTCGCTACAACGCGACGGTTTGAACAATTTTAAATAGCTCTTGAATTCTGGAACACTTTTGCGCAAAATGAAATCCTAAACACCTGGGGAAGACTTCTTCATAAAAACTTTAGTAAACAAGATCCTTGGAAGTGTATTTCGTGAAAAATTGGCTCTTCGTGAGGGACAATCCAATCTCTAACAAATTATGTATTGTATGGCAGGCGATTTCTTTGGGTCGATAGCTTAAGGAGGTCTGAGAGTACATGGTTTAGAGAAAGTTATTAAACTTTCTCTTGTATAGATAAAACAAATTCGGAGTGATCTTCACCTGTAGTTGCTCCATCAAGATAAAGTTCCTCGGCGAAGTCCTGAAGATCAGGAAACTTTTTCTGTACAACGCTAACAATGTAGCTAAGAAACGTTTGTTTTCTGTCGGTCGTACGAGTGTCTTCCAACTGCAAATTAGAACAACTGACCTATCAGTGGCATCAAATGGTAGAAACACACCTTACTATTAAAGATGAGTATAACTTTACAGTATTAATTTACAGGGACCCATGGCAGAAAGGGCACTTTCAAAAAAAAAAAAAAGGTGAAAACGGTGAAACCTTTTCAAAACGGCTAAGTGCACAACCTTTCTTGTGAAAATGAGGTTCATTTGCATGAAAATAAAAAATCATTTTCATATCAATGGATTAACTATGGGTTGACACTTAGCCTCACTTTGAAACAGAAGCTTGGGGCAAGTCGGTCAAAACTGTAAAAACAAAAACAGTAACACAGGAAAGTACTGTTCAGTAGCTTTTACCAGAATGGTCACACTTTAGGATTTCATCCACAGCTCGAAAGTTAGAGCCACCTTGTACAGCGTACTAAACAGTACCACAAGTAATAGTGGTCAGTAGCTAGCTTTCTATTCAATGGTCACTCACAAATATTTTCCCCCATCAAAGACTTCAGACGTCCTGATGTATGAATAAATCAATATCTCACCTTGTTAAGAGATTCCAGTTTAAATCCATACGCAACCCCTCTTCTGCTGCTGTTCATGTAGTTCCCATATATCAGTATTAACTAAAAACCAACACGTTGAAAGTGTTACAAATGCGCCGTTTTGCTTTTAACATCATTCAGGCACTAACGTGTAGCAAGATGTTTCCCGCTGATGGCGACCAAAACGTTATGAATGACGCTGACCAAGAGAGAATCATTTTCTCTTGCGTTGACACGATATTTCTTTAAAACCTGTGGTTTCTATTCCGCTTCCAAGGAAAAAAGTTTTCGCACACGCTTCCAGCACACAGACAGACACGTTTTTATTTGGGTTAATAACTAATAAAAGTTACACACAAAAAAAAATTCCTAACCATATTTGGCTAATAAGTTATTAATTAATTACATCCTAGAGTATTTACCTTCCACCGTCTTCCCCTTTCCTTTTTTCAAAACATTCAAATACATGTTTTGCTATTAGTTTTTGTATTTTACCATTTTTTTTTTTGGCGGGGCACCTTTTTTTATGGGGGGGCTTGTCTAGCAAATTTTCCAAGGCCCAAAATTTTAATCAGGTTTTTTTTCTTTCGTTCACAAGCATTTTCTCTCAAAATTTCCTTATTCTTTTTCGAGCATCTAATCATCAAATTGTAGACAAAAAGAATTAAACTGAATTTGCCTTTTTATGCTTTGAAATCTGAATTTAAATTTCGCATTAATCCAGGGTTATCTCAACCCGGCTTTGACACACATGTCCAACACACCCGAAGTCCGATTGCGACCGGAACCGGAAATGGGTACAAGGCGCTTGATCAGTGGTACCGGAAGTAAGAGGTTAACAGGAGAGAGGGGGGTTGAAGATGTTGGCAAACGGACTCGATCGGATCCGATGGAGACTTTTCCCACCCCTTTCGCCACTCGACGTTGCCGTATATTTTCTAAGTCTTTAGAGAACCAACACGTGGCGAGTCCGATATAGACTCTTGCAACGGCGAACCGTCTCCATCGGATCCGATGGAGTCTGTTTGCCGACTTTTCCCACCCCGTCCGCAACTCTATACTTTGCTGTATATTCACTAAGTCCCTCGCGAACTGACTTCCGGTGAGTCTGGTTGTTCAGGGCCTTCGTCAATCGGACTCAGTTTGGGTGTATTGGACAACCCGGCTTTGAACAACCCGACCCAGACTAGCGGCGAGATTAGTTAAAGCGATTTTTTCATGAAATGAATTCTAACGAATATTTGTTTGAGTTTGTAGCACTCGGGATAAATCTTTACCTTAAACAACTTTTTAAGTTTAGCACTGTTGACAATCGATGTCGACGCTCGCAACACAGCATCCACTTGCTGAAAACAAACACAAAACTCAGTTTCGCAGTTTAATACGTTCTGCACCGTCTTTCTGAAAACGTTTCCTTCTTTTTTAACAATAACTATTTACTTCAAGGTATCTAGCATGTTCCAGGCGTTGAGATTGTGGGGAGCGGTGCGAAGTAAAGAAAGCGATGAAAAGTAGAGGGAGACTGGGGAGGGTGGTGCGGGAACCCTTTCTCCTCCTCCCTCGTTTTTATTTTTTCGCGCTCCTTTTTACTTCGCACCGCTCCCACTACCTAAACGCCTGGAACAGGTTACAGAGTATCCTATTCAGAAGCTTACGCAACTGTTATCAATTTGGGACCTAGAGAAATTAGATAAATAACTAAAACTATACAGTATAGAAAATTCTACAGGTATAAAATGCGCTATAAACTATATAAAATATAAGGCAGCTAAAATCAAGGATGAAATATCGTAAATAAGTAATAAATATAATAGTTATGGATTTAGCCAATTAAAAATATTACAACCCTTTTTAGTTATAAAATAAGTCTAAAGCAATTTCAGTTCGAACCCGAGGCAATTATAGCCTGCTCTTTCACCTAATAGTGTGCTTCTGTATGGAACGATTAAGGTGAAATAATTTTTGAAATACTGTGGGAATTTCCCTCTATGTTCCCTGAAAGGTGCATAAAAGTTTATCGTATACGATAAATATACGATAAAGGGACTGTCATCTAAATATATGATATCTCTTCTTTTCTTTTTAGTGTTTGTTTGCTTGTTTGGTTTTTTTTTTTGTGCACTACTTGTAGTAAATAACTCTTCTGTTAAAGCGGAGCTTTACGCACGCGCGAGCAGAGCCCCATAGCTAAGAAAATTGGTTATCCCCGATCCAGCCGAGAAATATTGGTAATCACGCGACCGTAAGTCTGTTTGTCCACCCGTCCGTTCACACTACCGGGCAACCAATGCGAAATGTCACACCTACTAGCTAGTGTAAGAGCCTGCAACCTGATATTGCACATCTATTTTGCGGCCAACTAACAGCTTTTAAAACAGGGTATCCGCTGACCAGTATCATATGACCGTATCGCAGGCTCAACTCTAAGTGCATTGCTTTGCAATGGTTACGAGCATATTGTTTGAAGTAAATTATAAATTTATTATCGACAGCTTCCCTTTCATCCTTGGCGAAATAATAACATTAATAACATTTACTTCTATAGCGCCATTTCCATTGCTGTCCAATGGCGCTTTATATGGGTCATATATATTATCGTTAATACGAAAGCTTACTTGTCTGTTTGTTTGATTGTTTTATCGTAATGATTATCATTACTTTACATTTTGCTTTTGTCTTACGACATTTAATAAGTCACAATGCTCTAACAATAAAAATAACAAACTTACCGGGACGACAGTCCTCATCAATTCATCGAACACACCAATGAACGCCATGACACTCAGTTTAGTCTCATATCTTTCTACCTTGGCAATCTGTTTTTGGAAGGCAAAATTGTTGTTTTATACTCGAGTAACATTTACTTGACAAATTTTGCCGGATCGGTCGTGTCCCCATTGACACAACCTTTTTTGCGGGAAAAAAGTACTTTAAAAGTGTCTAAAAATAGACTGGTCTGAATACCGTAATATGGGTCAAGCGATACCCACAAGTTGATTAATCTTCTAATGACAGAAAAATGAAAATCCAATTGGAAGTTGTCATGACAGAAAACTCAATTTGACTCTTGTTCGACAAACATTCCCTGTACACAAACAAATTAACATAAAATGAATTGAAATGAAGGTATGATCGTCGCAGTGAAACGCAATTTAAGCAATTGCGTAAAGAAGCCTGAAAAAAATTCAGGACTTCAACGGGGTTTGAACCCGTGACCTCGCGATACCGGTGCGATGCTCTACCAACTGAGCTATGAAGCCACTGACGTTGGGAGCAGGTCAATTATGGGTTCATATGTTCCCGTGAAAGAAATGAGTGTTAATGATATATGAAATAAATCATATATGAACTGCGGAAATGAAATGAAATGAAGGTATGATCGTCGCAGTGAAACGCAATTTAAGCAATTGCGTAAAGAAGCCTGAAAAAAAAAAAAAAAAATTCAGGACTTCAACGGGGTTTGAACCCGTGACCTCGCGATACCGGTGCGATGCTCTACCAACTGAGCTATGAAGCCACTGACGTTGGGAGCAGGTCAATTATGGGTTCATATGTTCCCGTGAAAGAAATGAGTGTTAATGATATATGAAATAAATCATATATGAACTGCGGAAATGAAATGAAATGAAGGTATGATCGTCGCAGTGAAACGCAATTTAAGCAATTGCGTAAAGAAGCCTGAAAAAAATTCAGGACTTCAACGGGGTTTGAACCCGTGACCTCGCGATACCGGTGCGATGCTCTACCAACTGAGCTATGAAGCCACTGACGTTGGGAGCAGGTCAATTATGGGTTCATATATGAAATAAATCATATATGAACTGCGGAAATGAATGAACCCATAATTGACCTGCTCCCAACGTCAGTGGCTTCATAGCTCAGTTGGTAGAGCATCGCACCGGTATCGCGAGGTCACGGGTTCAAACCCCGTTGAAGTCCTGAATTTTTTTCAGGCTTCTTTACGCAATTGCTTAAATTGCGTTTCACTGCGACGATCATACCTTCATTTCATTTCATTTCCGCAGTTCATATATGATTTATTTCATATATCATTAACACTCATTTCTTTCACGGGAACATATGAACCCATAATTGACCTGCTCCCAACGTCAGTGGCTTCATAGCTCAGTTGGTAGAGCATCGCACCGGTATCGCGAGGTCACGGGTTCAAACCCCGTTGAAGTCCTGAATTTTTTTCAGGCTTCTTTACGCAATTGCTTAAATTGCGTTTCACTGCGACGATCATACCTTCATTTCATTTCATTTCCGCAGTTCATATATGATTTATTTCATATATCATTAACATAAAATGAATTGTTTCCGATAAGTTCAAGGCTAAGATCAGTTGGATGTTCAACTCTTCATGTTAGAACAGAATTCGAAACTCCCGGGAAAATAATAAATTAACTAGGAGTTTCAATTTGAAAGTAAGTGTTGGCATCCGAGCTGGAAGACAATAAGAATACAGTTTGAAAATAAATATAGTGAAGAAAATGAAAAATGACATCTGGGAATTAGGGTGGGTAAGCCTTTTTAAAAGAAAAGTATGTTATTTCCATGTATAACCTGGTTTATTTGTGATGTATAAAAAATGGAAAGCCCTTCGAGTAAATTTCCAAAGTGCAAGCAGATGACAAACCAAACCTGCGTTTTATTAATTACTTGTTTATATTTTTACATTTCTTTATTTCCCTGTGGAAACAATTTTATTGAGGCAACGAAGGAATAAGTGAGGAATCTCGAGGAAGACAATATATTTTTACGTGTTTGGTACCCTGGTCCCAAAGGTTTTCTCTCCTGGTAGATGGAGGCAAAATTTACCAAAAGAAAAGAGGTGTGAAATATCCTCAGCGCGCCTCGGTAGTTACAATTAAACGAACCAATCGAATGGTTTTGCGTGTTTGTAAAAATATCAACCAATCAACGAGGGACACTGAATCCTGACCCTGCCATCTGCAAGATGAAAGGATATGTTACTTTTGTACAGGTAACAAAATTGAAGATGAAAATCATTTCTTACTAGATTGTAAGGCTTATTCTCAGATCAGAGACACATTTTTTCTCCAAACTAGAAACTAAAATACCTGACTTCAAATCACTTTCACGCGATACTTTAATATCTCTTCTTATGAATTCTTCTGATTATTTGATTAACTGTCAATTAGTTTCATTTATCTCGCAATACTTTGAATTAAGAACCAAATTAATATCAATGAATGAATGAATGAGAACTGTAACGTTTTCTAATGTTTTGCACGTACTAATTAGTTGCATCAGTTCTTAAATTTAGACTAATAGCTTTTGCAATACTGTAATTCATTTATGGTCATGCAAATAAAGCATTTGTTGTTGTTCCAAGAAAGTGAGATTGAGGCCAAGGCAACCAGAGGCTTTTCTCTCTGTCCTCACCGTTTCGCGGCTCGCTCTCTCTTTCGCAAAGAAAAATTTTAAGAAAAACCTCCGGGACCAGGGTATGTGTTTGGCTGCTCTACTACAGGTATGTCAACAATTTTGTCCGATTCGAGAATGGAGGTGCGAAGATATCGACGCATGGATATTAATGGATTTCATGTGGTGCTCGAGAAGTCTTTTTTTTTACCTAAAGGTTTAAAAATAATTGGACCCGACGGTAGCCTGCATGTACCTGGTGCATAGCAGGCGCTTGCCAACACGACAGTCAAATAATTTTACAGCTGAATGGTTAGCCAGGGGTTAGCTTGAAAGGGCCATACACATTTTGAATCGATTTAGTTCCAAGCTTTTCTTTCGCCTCAACGGACAGATGTGACTCGTGGTCAAATTATCAGCTGAATTATTTACCTCAACGATTAAATGTAACGCCTCAACGGGCGAAGAATACTTTGATTAATTGCATGTGGTACCGAAGACGCTTAAGACGCAAAGCTGGTTTGCAGCTTTTATTTTTCCCCGAGACCAGTACCCTAGAGTCGGCAGTTTACTCCTGACAGACGAATTTTTGCCTGGCACATCATTTCTGTTGAATACACAGAGTAAAAACCATGAAGGAGAATATGAAGGAGTATATTTTGTAATTTCTGCTGTTTGAATAAATGAATGTAAATGAAAAAACATAAATAAAAATGAGAGATGCTCGCTCTTAGTTGTCGGCTCCCCGGCAAAGGAATACAATGGGCACTTACGTGTAGTCTATGCAGACAAAACAAAAAGACACCACCTTAAGTGACCTTTTTTCTCCTTACCTCAAATAAGAACTGCTCGGCCTCAGCCAGCTTATGAAACTCATGGGCGTGTTGAGCAAGACCTGCAAGCTGAAAGCACAAGTTTCACATATCAAGAAAACGAGACACAAAAAAACAAACTGGTTAAAGAAAATTGACGCAAACATTTTCCAGAAACCTTACAGAGTAAGGCGAGGTGTAGTTAGCATGCGCCACAAGCTTTTCTGTGCAAGTTGGGAAAAATGCAAAAAAATTGAGAGCGCGCGCTCTCGACAAGGCAGGAACACATGCGCGAGTCAGTAAAATTTCGCGACTCTGCATGTGTAGCAACATGTTCGCTCACTTTTAACGAATCACCTTTAAGTTTGAAATTTTCCTAGTTTAAAGACACTGTTCCCAGCAGTGTCAATGGATGTTCGCCAACTGGTCTTGAAAAAGACCGTAAAAGGGTCTAAACCGTTCTCTCTGTGGAACTGTGTCGTATTTTGTACTCACCTCTTCCTTCGTGGGTACAAATTTAAGTAGTAATTCTGCATGCTCTGGTGGCAGTTCAACCAAGTCACACTGGTCGATCAGTGATCCTATTGCTTCTGTGGAGTGTTGGATGCGGCGACGGGCGATCACTGAGTGACAAGAAAACGAAGCACTTGTAAAATCATTAGACATCACCGTTTCCAAACATCGTTTTTGTTGTGAAAATTTGTGAACGAGTGAAGCAATAGAATCTTTTTGTTTCATTGAAGAGCCAATTCGCGTTTCACTGGTTGGCACATTAATATCAATACTTGACGTACTCGTGAGTATCGCTATAGACTTTTTAAAAACGAGGGTAATTGCAAATTCTAAGTCTGTAATGAAAACGACCACGTATTGATAGCTTAATTCCTCGTTTGTCCCTTTTATGGCATGTTTTGACTGCTTAATGTTGCCCTATAACTATCAGACGACGGTATAGTTTGGCTGTGCATTTTTTCGTAAGATCCTCCATATCGAGTTCTCAATTACTTTCATGGGAGGCCATTTTGGTTCCATACGTACCGAGGGGGCGCCGCGGCCCCCGGGGTTTATAGCGGTGGGGGGAGGAAGGCGATAGATTTGCTATCATCCGAAAGCTAGACTCGGTGCATCTGAAAGCAAGATGGCCGCTGTGATGGTAGGTCCTCGATCCCGACGATCTTACGGAAAATAGGGGACTATAATCGGCAGTAAGTCAAACCACTTCTTCATAATACGGACATTCCGTTCTCTCCCCGTTTGAAATAAACCCCACATATTGTACATAAGTTTCTTACCAAGATTTCTCGCCCTCTTTGGTTCGATAACTGTGATTTGTTCTGCGGCGCGCTTTACAGCTGAGATAGGAGAACAAGACATCCGTTAATTATACATTGTTCATAGCGGAGAGGAAATTCTTTTCACTTGCCTGTAACAGCAATAGTGATTTAACACCAGCGGCACAGAAAGAGGATGGCTAAACAGCTGCACTTAACTTAAAATGTGACGTGATAGCTTGTACTTTTTTAGGTTGGTTTGTTTGCACTGTAGCTAACTATTAGTCGCGACGCTACCACACAAAAAGCGGCGTTCCATTTTGCGAGAAAAAGCCCCAATTTTCTCAAGGCAAATGTTGTCAAAGACTGATTACGAAAACTACTTTATCCATGGTCGCTTGGTTTAAATATTTGACTACTAACCAGTAGCAAACTCAGAATGTCACCCCCCAAAGTGTGCTGCCTGTCTCTCGGTATTTCAACTAGAAGCGCAATTCAATGAATATTCATGCAGCTGCACACATTAAATGTTCGTTAAGTGCTGCAGTACTTGCCTTGTTCTTTCTTTGCAATCAGATCTTCTGAAGCTTCGTTAGCTCTCAACTCAAATTTCTTGTCAAAATCTCTAAAGTCTAGTAATTCCATGAGGTCTTCATCACGGATGTCCTACCAAGAAAAGACAATCATTAAAAGAATAAAATCAGATATAATGAATTCAAACATCTCAAGGGCAAATGACAGTTTTAGAAGCAAGGATTGGCACAGTTAACTCGTGCGCGGCCTTCTAAGCGAGAGGACCTGAGTTCCTGATTCCCAGGTGGGTTCTCAAATCTTTGCTCGTAACGTCTTCGTTCCTTTCTGTGTAGCTTTAGTAGCTATAAATACCGGTAGAACGGAGCATGGAGAGATGGGGTTAAAATGAGTGGCCTCATATAGTTTGATCAGGTGATGACTATTTCGAACTGCTGGCGTAAAATAAAAATACTTTAACTCTACTTTCGCAGCTATAGACGCAACTTTTGCAAGTGAGCCAACAAGCCAGGTTGTGGTTGTGCTTGTTCAATACCTTTTTAACAACATTACAGCGAGATTTATAAGTCTAGCTAAATCTAGCATTGCCACTCCACTTCAAAAGACGTACCTGAAAGAATAGGCTTGCATCTGCCTTTGATGATATAGGAGTCCAATTGAGCATGGGGAGACGTACGCCATTGGCACCTACTCGCCGCCTCAACGACGCAGTCCCATCTAAAAATATATAACCTTTTGGATCAGTATAGGAGTAAGGATTCTTGCACCTACACTCTCGCGCAGGCGTTTTAGGTGAGCCTTATTTTCTCTCTCCCAACAGAGAGAGGGGAGGAACTACGATAGACTGTTCACAAGTGCTACAGACCGGCACATTGACCAAGAGTAGCTTGAGGATGACTCTCTCTAGCTCATCTACTTAGTGGGCGTGGGCGGTTTGGGAGGAACGTCCCCCCCCCCCCCCCCCCCCAGGTACATTTGAAACCAATTACATAAGGCTGCCAGTGACGGTGAGCACTCAAAAATACATGTAGGCGACTGTAAACAGTTTATAAATCCCACTACCCTAAAAACGGCTCCGTGGAAGCAAACCTGCCCCTCCACTAACCCAAACCTTTTCCTTAAGTGAGAAGTTAGTGTTACCATTGGATTAGGGGAAGGGTGGGTGGACGGACGGGCAGACGTACGGTCAAGTGACTACAAAACTTTCCCGGATGGATAGATCACCAAATTTTCTTAGCGCGTGCTCCGCTCGCGCGTGGAGCTCCGTGAAAAAGACCGAAACAGCCTGTTGCACTCTAGCGTTGAGACACTATACAAGTACATGGTGTATTTTTCCTGTAAAGAAGCGGCAAACCAAAGAAATTGAAATTCGCGTTAATTTCATAAGGCATTAATTTCCTCTAGAAAAAAGTAAGGGCTGAATCGCTCAGGTTGTGCTTGATTGATGTGGAAGTTTTAGCAAAAGGGTAAAATCAAAAATGTTCGAAACCGTTTACGATTTTTGTCAGCCGTCAATGTGTACAATGACGTTTCCCCCGAAACCGGGTTCAAGTTCTTTTCTTCCCCTTGAGCAATTTTTTGCTGTGTAACCGCAAACAAGAAAGTGTTAAAAACCTAGAGCGAACCCAACGAAAGCTTTTTTCCAAAAGGAGCTTTAAGGAAAAGATCTAGTGTAACCTCAACGATTAAATCGGATACGACACGTTGTAATGAAAAGTTTCCGGGAGTGAAACGCCCGTACAATTTCTGTGTCATTTGTTGAACCGTTTATCCAACGCCTTCTGTAGTCTACTTTTGCAAGATAACTAATTTACTTCCATTAAAAACAGTTATTCAAATGGTTCGGCTAATTTCGGTTCAAGTCAGAGGGACTATACGCGGACCGGATTTGGGTTACAAATTCCCGTAATCTGACCCTTGTGCGCCGCTTTTGGCAGAATAAGCGAACACGTATAGCAAAGCATAGGAATTATGAGCTAACAGGACACCATTGTTATACAAGATGTCACTCACTTTCAGAATTTTAATGGTTTAAAAGAAAACTCATCAAAATACATAACAATAAATTCATTACATAAACTTTAAACTTACCAATTTCAGGGGGAGGGGGTGGAGGAGGAATCAAATGACCTGTGAAATAGTAAATGATAAATCATCCATCATTGATTCTGACTGAGCGACATAATAAGAGGAAAAAAGAAAACAGATAAATTTGAGCTCAAAAGCCAATATTCTAATAGACACTCCACTTAACCCGTTGGCCCATGAAGGGCACTTAACCGCCCGTGTTGATCCACGTCCCTTCTACCGCTTGTGACGTCATAAGTTTTAACGGCCAAGGATAGCTTTTTTCACTAACTTGCGCAGGGTGAAGAGATCTTTCAAACCATACCAGAATGAACGCGATTCAGTCAAGGAGGCCGGCGAAAAAGGCAAAAAACCATGTAAAATTGACCTGAAAATTTCCATGAAAATCTTGTTCTACTACCACCTACAATTTCTTTTATCTAATCCTAAGATCCTAAAAGCTTTCCCAAAAACGTTTCCCTCCAAAATGTAGCCTACTAAATGCCAAGCAAATGACAAAAAAAAAGGCAGGAAAAGAGAAAGAGGAGGGAAGGAGAGAAAGCGAAAAGTAAGTCAAGACTGCTGTGTCACTTTTGAACCCTAAAATCTACCTTTGTGCTTTCTGCGCATGCCCGAACTTCGCAAGCTAATATTTTGAATCTGGATCAGAAGGCCACAAAGTGTACGACCCGTAAACGGTTTTGTGGTAAGTTTTAGTTCTTTTTCGCAAGACAGTGACCGAAACAACTCAGCTAGCTTCAAAACGCGTTTTCTGGGAAAATTTCCAGGGGCGAATGGGTTGAAGAGTTTTCCTTGAGACATATGGTGCGAACAAAGAGGCAAACAGATCACCAATCGAAAACGATGGACGAAATAAACTGAGGAAACGTTTAACTTCTTTTATTCTTATGGTGTCTCTAATCTTCTTTCCCGTAAGAATCCGCAAAATTATCCGTTTGCTTCTTTCTTCATAATTCTTCGTTTCTTTTACTAGTAATAATCCAAATCCTCTTATCTTCTTGACATCACATTTTGCACTCCAGTAACGATTTTTAGCAAACATGAAGGCCACAGCAGCGAAAACATCGTTTGTGAAGTGAAAGTGATTGATTATATCAAATATGATAAACACATACCATCTGGTGCTGGTGGGGGGACGGGTGGCGGAGGCGGTGGGGGTGGGGCAGGGGGTGTTACAACTGCCGCCGCAGCTTCTGTGACACTGGTAATGAGATCACGGGGAATCTCAGCTTGATCTGCTTCGTGCTTGACGTGTTTCTAAACAGCAAAAAACTTCAAGTCAACTGTTAAATTGAATATACTTGCAAAATTCAGTGGCGGATCCAGACCTTCAGATAAGGGGGGGGGCCGGTCATCCAAACCCTGAGATAAGGGGGGGGCTCGGTCATCCAGACCCTGAGATAACGGGGTGGGCCGGTCTCAAAAACAATTTTTCGGCCCTTCGGGCCTCATTTTGGTCTTAAAAAAAGGGGGGCCGGCCCCCCCCGGGCCCCTCCCCTGAATCCGCCACTGAATATTTAACAATTATTGAAAGAGGCCGAGTATATTATGAAGAATTACTGATACAGAAAAAGGAGGGTGTTACTGCTGAAGAAGATAACGATAGCACTCTCCGAGAACCGCACACAGTGGAACCACGATGTAAGGACCCTCTATACATGTATATAACGCAGTCATAGGTATAAGGAACGATATTCTTCGCCCAAGTTCCAGTAATGGTTAAATGTATGGAAAAGAACCTCGACACCATGACGAAACCTGACCTCGTTAATAGAGAACTTATTTGTCCAGTCCCTTGGGCGTGCGTCATATCGAGGTT
>JBBMOI010000009.1:12717500-12720000 GCA_038088405.1 Porites divaricata
AAACTTGATATAACGAAACCTCCTAATAGCGACCATAATCATTTCGTCAGTCCACTGGCCCTTCATTAGAACGAGGTTCACTGTATATTGTTTCTAGCATTTGGCAAAAACGACAAACGGACGACACAAAGATTGGTTGAAAGCACGCAGCGAGGAAAACAAGCGCAAATGCCATAGTAGAATACCGACATGGACATTGCTTTCTCCTCACTCCACAACATGTGAAACTAAGGGTTTTAACTGAAATTCAGTGCATGTAGGTTGTTTCTTTTTTATTTGGTTAGGGACTGCGAGGCAAAAGAGACAACATCCTCACCTCATCTCGGAGGTACTTGGTTCTCTCTCGAAGGCTGACAAATTCATCCATAACACCTTGAACATTAATGTAATTGTCCTGCCACATTTTCAAAGCATCTCGTACTGATGATGCTTCCAGGCCTTCCAAAGTCTGCAACCGGACAGAAAAACAACAATTGGATTTAATTTTTGGACTTTTTGGAATGAGATTGATGGAACACAAGGGGAATTCTGAACGTAGGTAACTCTAGATGACTCGTAAACTTTACTGAAAGAACGATCAAGGAATTATGCACAATCTTTCAAAACAGATGCACTGATCCCACCCAATTTACCAATAAAAAAGAAACAGCCATTGCCAAGTAAATGAGCATTTTAAAATTCACTCTGAAAACTACTGACTCGTTTTTGTTTGTTTGTTCTTTGTTTTTTTTTTGTTTTTGTTTTTTTGATTGATTGATTGTTTTTCTACTACGGCGTAGACTGCGAGCAGTCTCTCTTTTTCAGGGCTGTCACTAAGATTTCAAGTTGCCAGGTAAATAGAACAAGTAGGCGGGGAATCAAGCAGCTAGGGATTTCTTTTCATTTGGTTCTATTTCTCTTCTATTTTCCTATGAAAGAAGCCGCGGAGCCACGTTCTTGGCAACCGGGGGAAATCCCCGGCCCCCACCTCTAATTGACAGCCATGCTTTTTTTCATTTTTCGTCTCTCGCGCGTTTCGCTCAACGGACTAAGAAAAAAGAGAGACTCCTCGTAGTCTAACAAAAGCGCTTTCTACAGGGACAACTTTTATGTGACAAATTATATTTTTCGTGTACAGGAGAAAATGAGCCAAACTTCCACGTGACCAACGCAGTAGCCAAAAACACTTGATTCCAATTTTCCTGGCAATTAGACATTTCACTTAAAAGCCTCTTCTCATCTACGACACGTCACATAAAAGTTGACGGCGATTTCCAAGATCTTTAACTCACGACACATCGCCCTAGCGTTCGTCCTTTGTTGTTTGAAATCGCTTCTTTTGCTAACAGAGAAGAATTTTCAACTGAAAATCAGTTTGCCACGTCGTTGTAACCAAAATCCGAGCAAATACGTTTTTCACTCGAGAATAGGACAATTGCACGATGACGTCATTTTACTACAACTACCAGAATCCTCGAGTTTGTTGTTTTCTTGTGCAAATTAAGGCTATTGTTCTTTAATCCTCAGCGGGATTGACAAATTTAAATAACAAAGCAAAACCGAAATGAATTCTGGTAGTTGCAGTCAAATTTCATCATCGTGCAATTGTCCTATTGCCGCAGTTGCTGTATGTATATGGCATTGAAGTGTCATTCCATCTTACCCTTTCTGTTCGTTCCACTTCAAACCCAGCATTTTCAATCTCTTGCTGATGAAATACTTTCTTGTTTAAAGTCGGTGTAATACTCAATAGAGAGTTGAAGAAAATCAAGCACAGCGTCTGAAAGAGAAAACGAATGCAACTGGCCCTTCAGGGTTCGTACCCTTTTTCAGTGAACAAAAAATTCAAGGACTTCTTTTCAAGGACACTTATCCCATTTTTCAAGGACTCTATTCAGTGAAAAAAGAGCCTTGATTACACGTCTTTTTTAGTTCTTCCACATCATGAGCAATTTTATCCTGAAGGTCTTTCTGTATTTGCCCCTTTTAGGCACTTCAGAATCTGGGATGGATAAAGTTAGCATGCACAGAAATTCAAGGACTTTCCAGCACTGATTGCAATTTTCAAGCACTTTCAAGGTGCGTGCAAACACTGGCCCCGTTGCAGCTAGTCAATGCTGGGACAAGAGAAACAAAAGGAAATTACCATTTTATGATGTGAGACCTTTGTTTTTCTGTCCCAATAGCCAGTACGACCTTTGACCTTAGGCGATTTGGGTTCGGTCAAAGCTGGACTTTACCGAGAGCTGTGATGTAACTGAGAGAAACTCGCCTACCCTTTCCCGGATTTCGCGCGGACAACGAGGCAAGAGAGAACGCTTAGGGGATAGGCTGATAAATAATGAACTTGGCTCTGCCCGAACCGTCGTTTACCTGGAACTGGAGTGAAATGGGTCTCTGGTACATCAAATTCACCACAGTTTCAAACGGCCGCACCTCTCTGGCTGTTCTTGAGTAAAATCTCACTGCATCAACAACTTTATCGTAGTATTCAGACTGCATACAGGCCTGTGCTAGCATC
>JBBMOI010000009.1:12722500-12730000 GCA_038088405.1 Porites divaricata
CGGCCGTCTACCGCCGTCTGTTTGGTCACAGTGGTCACAGCCGCCTATTAAACCTTTAGTGGCCGCTTATAACTAATGTTATTGAAACCCCTGCGGTTGTCGTTCAGGTTCTTAAGAAAACTAAAAATTGTTTGGTCATTTCACTTCATACAGTGGAACCTAGATGTGATGAAGTGCCAACTCAAGGGACTGGCATACTCTGTTCGCTATAACGAGGTTTCGTTATATCGAGGTTCTTTTCTATATATCTTACCATTACCAACGTGCAAAGAAAGCCGCCCGGGTCTGGTGGATTTTGCTATCGGGCTAGTGAATTCTGTTCTTAACTTGCCCGACGGGAAAGTTATGTTTTTTGAGGAATTCGAATAACAGAAGAATTGTGAAATCAATTTCTGCTCGTCACAAAGCTTTAATTTTGGGACTAGTTAAAATGACGTCTGGGCTAGTAAATGCTACCCTCAGCTCGCCCGAATGGCAAGATGTAAAAATGATTTTCTTTACACTCTGTATCACGGACGTAAAGAAAATCGTTCGTTAAATCGAGTACTTCGTTACACAGAGTTTCGTTGTATCGAGGTTCCACTGTAGTACATGTACGTTCAAAGTTGTTTTTCACGCTGATCTATTGGTTTTTTTTGGCATTCTTGTTGCGGTCCCGTCGTGGTATCGTAAGGTCTTTTATAGTGTTTTCATACTACAGGGGGAAAAACCAGGCCCTGGTTGTTCAAACGTTGGATAGCGCTATCCATCAAAGAAATCTCTATCCAACGGATACCGTAATTGATTTCCGTTGGATACTGATTTATCCGGTGGGTAGCGCTATCCAACGTTTGAACAACGTTAACCGGGGGCAGGTCTACATTTTTCTAACTTTTTAAGAAAGTTATTTGGACTATAACGGCATGCCAAAACAGTGAAAAGACTCTAAGTCCAAAGGAGCACGAACGTCATGTTCTGTTAAAAATTCCGAAATCTTGCTGACACAGGCTGGCTTCACTTATGTCCGTTACTAGCTGGGCTATAAGACAAAGATCTCATTCGTTTTATCTATTTACTTTTGTTTTTAAATCAGGTTTTAAATGCCATTACCTTGTTTCTCATTAAAACTCTCAAACACATGAGACACAAATGCTCATCAACCTAAAAGTGAAAAATCGCGAAAAAATTAGTCAGTACCGGCCACATAAGAAAAAGGGGACGAGCGTTTAGGTTTATAAAATCTGCCCTAAGAATTTAATTTGAGCTAATTTGAGGTCTTTTAGCGTCTGTAGCGTAAAGCTGTGGAACGGTTTGCCTGATAAACAGTCTTCTATCCTTTCCCTTGAAAACGTGCCCTCTGCTTTCATTTGTAGAGGCCCGCGTGTAAGAATCCTCTGACACACT
Source organism: Porites divaricata (assembly GCA_038088405.1). Taxonomy (NCBI): domain Eukaryota; kingdom Metazoa; phylum Cnidaria; class Anthozoa; order Scleractinia; family Poritidae; genus Porites; species Porites divaricata. The sequence continues at coordinate 12,723,884 of JBBMOI010000009.1, forward strand.
GTAGATCTTAAAGGAATATTCCACGGAGGCAAGGGTGCTTACCCTATTACACAAACCATCAGTCTGGTTGAAAATTCGCTGCATAAACATTTAACAACTAAATTTGACGTTGTAGGAAAAGGAAACGCTGCAATGTAAGTCTAATTTTTAGCTTTCTATTCATCTCATGAGAACAGCAGTTTAGGGCTGAAATAGAGTGTAAATATCACAGGAAAGGGCGCAGGAAGCATGCTGCACATCCTTGCCGGTCAGTGAAGTTGCAAAGATTGAAAGGGATTTGCATGTTGAAAACTAACAAAGATATTAATAGCTTTGCAGAGTCGCGACGTTGTGGAGCAATGCTTCGCTCGTTTTGGAGGTATCACTTTTAAACTTGGTACGTTTTCTAATTCCAATGTGCTCTTCCCACCAGTGTCAATGGAATTTTGCTTGCTGCTCTTTATCAAGACTTAAAAAAGCCGTGGAAGGGTCTTTTGTTTAAATGAAGGTATTTAACCATACTTACAAAGTCTCTGGACAAGACATCAGGTTTGCCTTTCCTCTTTGGAACGTCATCAACTTCTGAAGATGGTTGGTGTAAATGTAGATATTGAAGGAATTCAACCAGTGCAACATGGCCTCTATAAGGATCATCTACAAACTCACGCAGCCAGCTAACAGAAAAACATCGCATACACCAAATTATGCGTGCATGAAGAGCTGCCATTAAGGGCCATAACCCATAACACCTGTTACAGCTGAGCATACTTGATTTACGAGTGATCAAAGTGGGAAGTTAACAAAGGAAGACACTATAAAGTTTTGGGGAGATGTTAGGGGTGAATCTTTATTTGCTACGGCTGCTCTAAAAAGTAATGTACTACATGTATCAGTATTGTGCCTGTGCATTGCCCTCAACAAAACAAATTTCTCGGAATATAATACCAAAGGCCTTCTGATTTCGAAAAGACTCAAGCTGCCATAAGGATGACCGAACAGTTACAAATATCATAGCCTCGGTTTTGAATGCATTTCTAGAGATCTAAAAGTACCCTGGATAGCTTACAACTGTTTTCAATGTATTTAGGAGGAAACCATTGTTGACTGCCCCTGAGGTAAGAGACCAAGTCAAACTCAAGCCAGTTTAAAATAAATGGCCTTAAATACCTTCAGGAAAAAAAGCCAAGTGGCCATATTGTTTGCAGGGAGGTGCATGCACAAATCTGGCACTAAGCCTTCTGGAAGGCTTAACTGTCTTGATGTTGACAAGGTACACGTATTACTGACATGTAATTACAGATGAACCTCCATTAAGCGGCAACCCTTGAGGTTCCAGCAAGTGGCTCATTCTCCCTTGTGGTCGCTGTAATGGGGGTTAGTCACTTCACTGAGGTCTTAAGATAGTTGCTCAATAGGTCTTAAGTTAGTCGCTCAATAGTCTTAAGTTGCTAATTAATAGATGTATTTAGTTAGCATAATCTTTAGCAGAAATATCACTTTATTTTGAAACAAACGTGGGAAGGGAGCGGCATTACTGGTCGACAATCACTCATCACCTTCTATCTTGGACTGTATTTTTTTTCAACATATTCGTAAAATAAAGCTCAACTAAGATTATCAAGTGCTTGATTGTTGGGATGGTGAGAAGGTGGCAACTGCTGCTTAATGGAGGTGGCTGCTTTAAATTAATAGATGTTTACCTACAATTATTATTTCAGTATTTGATTACTGGCTGCTTAATAGGTGGCCACGATTAATGTAGGTTCAACTGTATATTTTAATCATTCTTTTCTGTAACGCCTACGTGAACAAACATTCAGTTAATGCTTACGTGGTATTTGGATGTGTCCGAAGGTCAACTTCTAATGACCTAAGTATCATCTCAACAGGCTCCAAACCTTTGAGGAGCCTTTTCTTTTCTGTAGCTGCAGACTTGCTCAGGTTGATGTCTCTGTGGGTTTTTAACTGTTCAATATAGAAGCCCGATGAATACTTAGGTTGCATCAATTCCTGCAAACATATTCAAAATATCTTTAATATCATTTGGAGACAACATAACATTCTACACATATGAAACTCTTTTCAAAAGTTACTTCAAAGCCACCATACATGTACACTCAAGGTAAATTTTCAGCAGAATAAAATAGGACTCAACAAGAAAATACCTAATGTTGCTCTAGGCTTAATGTCTGCCGCTCTCTTGGGTCCAGTCTTTTTCCTCCCAGAGAAGAATGTCTTTTCCAGGGGGAAGTGCAGTCTCATTTCCGAAACAGAGACTGGTAATCAAGCCTCTTCCCCAGGGGGGGTATCTGGGGGGTGCTCCCACCCTTATATAGGGGACAGATAGGTATGTCCCCCCAATAGGGTCTGTTTTTTGAGGTCTTGATCCTTAAATGGGGTATCATTTTTGCCCATGTTGGCATAAATTTACGTAACTGTAATAAAGAGTTTTGGCATCTATCTCCAGATTAACTATCTGGGTACATAAAGGCCCAAGCATTTCACTTTAGGACTCCTTGTGTTTTTAACTGAGACTCACAATTTGTTTATGGACAGGGACTCATGACTTTTTCACAAGATGAGTCCCAGGGCTCACCATAACTATTTGTGACAAAATCACTGATTGGGTCTCCTTTTAACCCCTAAGCCCCGACAGCTACATACAAATTCTCCATACTGATCCCAATATATTTCCTTGCAGAACTACAGTAGTTAAGAGAATTTATTGAAAGATCAAAGCATTTTCACTTGGATGATCCTTTTCTTAATTCTCATAACCTTTTCTCCTGATTTTGTATTGATAGTGTTCTCAGAAAATTGATGTCGGTCACTCTTGAGTGTCACACTTCTCCAAAGAACTGAATTTCATTTTCACTCTCAATACCTGAGGATGGTGTACATGACCCAAATTAAGTGCTTACATTGAAAGAAACAGTTACTAAAAACAGGGTGTCTTAGCTGCAGCGTGACTATAAGTTCCAGACTGGTTAAATATATATAGTCAATAATATTACAGATTAAGTAAGAAAAACACCTTTTTTCTAAGGCCAGACGATTCGTCCAAAAAATTATAAAAATGATACAAATAAATAATATAATTTATTTTGGCCAGTCAGGTCAGAAAGACAGTTTCAATGTCATTTAAGGACTAGCACCGTACCCAAAACTGTTAGAAATTCTGCCAGAATTACTAACTGACACAACTTATAGACGTTAACTTTTACTGGATGACAGCTGGCAATTAGACTGGGTACTATATGACAGCACAAGCAGCTTCTACTGAATACCTCCAGATAATTAACAATTAGTCGCCGAAGGCGACGTGAATATCGGCGAATAGTCACCGAGACGAAGTTGAGGTGACTATTCACCAATATTCATGTCGCATGAGGCGACTAATTGTTTTAGTACAATTACATTGATGATTATTCGAGAAAATAAAATTATTGATCAATTTCCGACCCCAAAACATCAAAAAATCTGGCTGCCATTTTGAAAACTGCTAGCCTTCAATGCTATAATCACCGCGCAGTGATTATAGCGGGATAAAGCGAAGCTCCTAGCCAATCACAGCGCTCTATTTTCGATAGTCATCGATGTAACTATACTAATTCATAATATCATTCTTTTATCTAAAATTAAAATTAAAATTAAAGTTTGGGCATTTTTTATGAGGGTGCAATATAGAATTATTAGTTTGTTTCCTGTTTCATTAATATTATTATTATTTGGCACTTTTCCATGGAAAGGTTTTAAAAAGGTTGGAAATAGCTATTTACAACAAGCTTAGCCTATCAATAATAATGCTGACATTACTTAATTGCGATCTCTATGATTGATTTTAGATGACCAAAAATACATGACACAGTCTTGCCTGAAATGTGATTGCAATAACTAAAGTTGTTTGTCAGGCTATTTAAAATCTATGCAGCACTACAAAACCGTCAAAACTTCTATTTTAACCTAACATATATTTGAAACTTGTGCCATTTACATATGAAAAGCATTACTAGGCTTTGTCTTTGTCATGCACAAAAGATATAATTTTGAAAAATGATGGCAAATTTTAAAACACTTGAACGTCTATTTAGATCAGCCTGAATTGGGGTGCTATCTGTAACCAGGCCACGGCTTATGAAAAGATTTTGTTTCTGATACTTATCTCAATCTAAACCACGCTATGAACGGCAAAATAAACACTGTGTCAAGTAATCACAGGTCCCATTCATATTGTGCTGTAAATAGTATGAGTGAATTTTTGTTATAAATAGTGACCCATACAAAATTCAGTGCAAGTTATTATCCTACTGAAGTATTCACAGTCTACAAATTGAATTCAAGCTGCTCGTAGAATGATTATTCTAAGCTCCATACTAACATTTTCAGCCTTTTCAGGGTTTGCCCCAGAGTTCTCAGTGTTTGAATTGACAAGTTCAGAAGCAACTGCTTCTAAAGTTTGAGCAGAGTTATCCATTTGAGGTGCACCAAAAATCAAAACAAGTATCCAAATTCCTTTCTTGAAATAACCACAAACCACGTTCAAAAATAGGTTTAAGGAAGGAAAAAACTGTAACTTCAACGTCAGTTTCAGGTGACCTTGTTTATAGCCTGATCAAGAAGATTTTTCAAAAAAAAAATTAAAGTAGGAAATAAATTTCAAGATGGTGAGAGGTTGTCTTGGTGTCAACCTGTTCTTTCTAGTTTGAAAAAACTTGGAGAGTTTGTTTTTGAGTTGTTTTATTAGTTCCCACCTGCAGACATGCTAATTGTCAACATTTTCATAGGCTATAAATAGAAACTTTCACTCCATTTAAGTTTTGGTTCCGTGTACTGCAAGTCTAATCTCCTTGCATTCAGTGCATTCAAAGCATTTTTGTTAGATTAAAACTCTGTAACTTTGGCTATTAAATTCAGATGTAGGATCTTGTGGCCGTGGGAAAGAAGCCGTTAAATAATGCAAGGAATCAACTCTATTGTATTGAAAGTCATTCTTTCAAGTGACAAGGGATTAATTAAAAATTAATGTTAGACACTCACCAACGTGAGTGTCCCTTCATTGACGTAGTTGTTATTGATACGAAAAAGCTTTCTACATGGGAGAAAAATTAATACGAATATTCTACAATCTTTGCAACGTTTTCTAACACACCTCTCCAAATATACATTAGTTAATTTATTTTAAAACTCAACTCAATTCAAATACTTTGACCCAGAACTCTCGACTGCAACAAGGTTGTCAAGTAGATCGATATCGGTGTCCGTCACGAAAACAAACTTGCCTTCGCTTTTATCATTTTCCATTTGTTTGCCTTTGGGCTTTTTGCAAGCTCTGCCGCTCTTTCCGGAGGAAGAGTCATCTTTTCCTATGTACAAAACAGATTAAAGAAAGTCAAAATTAACTTTGTAATCATGGTTTGTTTATGTTCCTGGCGGCCAATAAATACACAACAGCCTGACTCATTGAATTCCTTGTAGGAACAATTTAAAATTTAAAAACTTTGAAATCATGATCTCACCAATAAATGGGAAAATCTTCGTTCGATTTCTTCATCGTCTGGCAATTCTTCATCGACGTCAAATTCTAAGATTCAAAATTTTCAATTTAAAAGTAAGAAAAGTTCTTAGACTCGCCGAGCATATACAATTACAAATATCCTACGTTGGAAGATTTCACATGGCGATCATTAACAGTAGATTCTCAGTCACAATGAAGAATATGTTCTTCAAGAATAGAAATATTACAACTTACCTGTTTCATCGCCATCAGAAGAACTTTCAACATGCGAAAGCGAAGCGCTTGAAACTGACCGTACAGAATCGAACATGTTTAGCCTCGAATTTCGAATACGTTCACCGTTGTGTTTCTTTTTTTGCTTATTGCTTGGGTTTTTTTGTTTTGCATTTTTAACCCGATCTTGCACCATGCTGTCTTTCTGGCAACCAACTGAACGTTCACAAATGATCTACCAAAGCACTCCAATCAGGGTCTTGCAAAGACTGTTTTGGCACGGATGGCCTCCCTTGACTTCCTTTGTACGGGAGAGAGGAAGGTCATTAATTGCGCTTAGATACACAGTAACTTCTATTGTGGTATTGTATTTGTTTATAAACCCAAAACCTTCTGAATTAAACATATGA
>JBBMOI010000009.1:12735000-12762500 GCA_038088405.1 Porites divaricata
ACGCGCTAGCATATACCTTCAACTTTCATGCAACCTTCAGATCAGTCAATTCAAATCCATCATGTACAAGTACTACGTGGGTGCCTTAGAACGTAACTACGACCCAGAGAACCCACAATCCTGGAAAACCATTTGTCGGTCGTGTAACGTTTCACGTAACGTGTCTGTCCGTCTCCGTTGTTGTTTTTAATTGTCATATGAAGTTTTACTGTTTCTTACATATCATTTAAGCTCTGGGACCACTGTATGGCTCACCGCTGTTGTGGCACCCCTATCTATTAAGAATTTATTATTCATTGTTCAGTAATAGGCGAAGTTAATAAAACAAAAATAGAATAAATGAAATACATGAATTGCAACAAATGGAGAAAAGGGGGGTGAACTTGGGGACGGGATCTATAAAAGTACTTCACTGACTTTCGGGCAACTACTTCTAGTGCGAGAACGGCCTCTCCTCCTGTCATGTTCATTACCCTGGGTGCCAGAATGTTTCTCTTTGTGGGCAACGGAATTCAGCAGCGAGGCAATTCAGCACTTCGCTCTTTATGCCTCTCGCCGCAGGCGAGCGAGAAGACCTCGGGAATCCATGGTACTTGTGCGTTCACTGTGACTGGAATATTCACGTTGATGCTGTCGTTGACATTTTTGCTTGAAAACGCCTGTGAGACGTTTTGCGAAACGTCCCCAGCGGCGAAGAGCGAGGAGCAGAACAGATGCTATCGCAGGCTACAGGCTGCTGTGATACCTGTTAATCGCTAACCTTTTGTTGACATATTGAGACAGGTTGTTCTTTCACAGGTGAAATGTCTATGCCTTCTGACTTTCAGCATAATTAATTGTTTCGTTTAATTCTTCATTCCTTTCAAAAAATATCATCTTTTACACTATTAGTACCATGAATATCCGTATGATTTCTTGATTTTTATTTTACTTAAGGCTTACCGATCAGTGAAATGCGATAAACTGTGAACGCTTTCAAACAACCCTCTTTGCAAATACCGACAAGATGTTAGTGACTTACAACGAAACCAGAGTTGTGGCAGGTTTAAACGAGAAATATCTAAAATGGTACCATTTTACTAGCAGTTTACAAAAAAAAGAATCAAACCCAAGGTCAAGATGTCTATGAGCTGTCAGATTTTATTTTGGTTTCGCGATCTGCTAAAATCAACAAAGCAAACTATAAATTTTAATTTCTTACAACATCAAACACTTGCAGATTTTTAAAAAAAGTCACTACTGATCGAACAATTGCCTTCATCAAAAAGACTCGCGGGACAATAGTGACCCCTGTTACAACAACATACTCCCCGAAGAAGTGTAGTTAACATTCGATAAAGGAGAGTAGGCAATATGGCCTGCTATCGCCTGGGTTTCCCATACCGTATATGGAATATTTTTTAATAAATAAGAGCGGATTTCACTTTCTAGAAACTGATAGAAAAAAGACCGGATCTTTTACCACACCTCAAAGGAAGTTGTAACTCGATCCTTGCCCTACAGAGCGAGAATCGTGTAGGTAAGTTTGAAGTGTAAATCCTTGTGTTCTATGGGCTTACTGTACCTTGGAAGTCCTTGCGATTACAATATCAGTCAGTAGAATTCCGCGAAGGGAGATGATAAATGCAAGCAAGCAAAATATCAGTATTCACTCTATCAGTAAAGGATTTGTTTCTCTACCGATCTCCAAGTGCTTATGCATGGCGGGGAAACCACTGCCCACAGGCCCAACAGAATTCTGTTGTTATTTCAATGACTCTGATTGTAAAGCTTAAACTGCAATGGCAAGGGTCGGCCATGCACCAAGGTTTTTACAGCAGTCTTTAAACTGGTTTACGGTTTCTTTCGCTTTAATTCGGCAACACCTTCGGGGTATAAGAGTTTCTGCGCTTCTTCTATGTTTGGCTATATTGAAGAAATTCTGGGGGGGCATACTGGGATGGGTAATTGCTTTGGGTATCAAATTACACTGTCTGCAAAGGGCAGCTACCTATTTTTTTGTCTTGAAAGCGTTTGAGAACTCGATTTGCCGGGAAATTTGTTTGGAAGTTTGTTTCGCTGATTGTTTCGCTGTTTAAGTTAGCAGTTAGCAGTTCCCAGTCCCCACCGCGTAGCACCCTATGCGACCAAGTAAATTTATCCGAGAATTTTTTGAGTGCTAAGAAAGTGAAAGTCTATGATTCTTACTGAACAAGCTTCAAAAGGAATGGCGATAAACTTCCGAAATAAGAAGCCGTGCTAGCAGGAAACAGCAGTTTATTTAAAGGGAGTATTCTAGTATTCTGAAGAAAGTGGTTTTGGCCTCAATTCCTGGTAATGCAGTGATGTTCAATACAGCATAATTGGTTCTTAATTTCCCGGTTTCTTAATTTCGCTATTTTGGAGAGACAGTATTTCTCGGGGTTCTATTTTTAATTAGTGATTTCTTCAGGAAACCATGATAAAAGGGAATTGAATTTCGCCAATGAAGCGCTTTCAATTTCATTCAAAAAGTCTGAACTGTTTAAAATTTCTAGATAACGGACTTGTACGAATCTAGCGATTCAGATAAAAATGATCGCTACATAATTCACGATATTTCGCACAATAGAAGATAAAAAAAGGGACTTACCAGTTAATTGTTTGAGGACAATGTATCTATATCGATACATATCCTGTAATTTAAGTTTTGCGACGATTTTTATTCGCGGGTCTTCAATTTCGCGATTTTTTATAATCGGCAAAAACGCGAAATTAAGTACTAATAAATTGTAATTATCGATTACGGAGTGTTTTAAAGCCAATCAGTAGAACCAGAAAGGACGGATTAGCGTCTCTGAGAATTGTTGCAAAAAGTACAGTTGTCATTTTCGTTTCCACCTTTATTAAATAAGAAATAATTCCAAAATCATTGGTTGGCATGCGTCTATGTAAAAGTTTTAAAAATTAAAACTCTATCAGTTTGGCGATCGGGTACCCATTTAGCCTGCGCGCAGACGAAATTAAAGGGACACAGTCAGCTGATGCACATGCGCATTAGATACCATTTCTTAGCTGATTTGCATGTCACAAGACACGAGCGTGAAACAGAAAGTGAGAAGCGTATCCGGAATACTCAAAACAAACCTTGTTGAGTTGAACAATTTACAAGCCCAAATCGTGATTATAGACCTTAAGCCACATCAGAGCACACATTTTTTATATACAATTGCGAATTCATCGATGGATTTGTCCAGGAAGAGCCAAACATCGACGAATACTTCTGAACTCTATCATCAGTAGAGGTGAGGAATGACACGGAGTCGACATGAATCATTGTCGAAGGTTCAAGGTCCAGAAAGTTTGATTTTACAAACATATGTAACCTTTTCCATCGATTTTCCAAATAAATATAACGATTATTTGCTCGCCAATGTTATTGATTCATTTCTTTTCTTATTTTGGTAAATGAAAGCGATTTCTCCCGCCTGGAGCCTACGCGTTTCTCACCTCTTCTGTTCATGTTCCTTTGGATACTGTTTTTAACCAAATATGATAAGTATAATAAATATAATGTCACAGGATGAGTTAAAGTTTGCTCAAAAAGAGGTTTTCTGTAAAAGATCGAGGATCAAATGAAACACTAGGAAGGATTGAAGCGGATTTCTAGATGTAGCCGACGCGTTCTTTTGATTTCGGGTTGAGGTAAACTCTTTTCAAAACTGACAAAAGTAGTGTCCAGGTCAGCGCGGTCACATAGCTGACTGTGTCCCTTTAAACTCTGGTTAACTCCAGAATCACGCAGGCTAGTTTCCATTTAAAGGGTTTACGTCGTCTCATACAGTCAATTCCAATGTAGAAAACTCGAGGTAGTGTCCTCATTAGCGAGAGTCCGTAACAGCTGGTCCAGGAGTTAATTTCAGTCAAACGACTGTATTTTGTTTTTGCTTGGGAATTAGCTGCCTTCCGTTTTATCGAGGTGTCCGTTATAGCGGGGTGACTGCAAGGCAAGAGTTGACTATAGTACAGTCCGGAATCCATTTTTTGGCTTTTACGTGGGCTTAGACTTTTTGGCTCTAATCAGATTTTGTGAATTCATCAGGACATGGATTCTGGCTTTTAACAATTTTTACCTAATGTCTAAAGGTTGTAATCTCTCCTTTCAGCTGAGTATTGGTAACATTTTTGCAAAGAGATTTGCATTAGTGTCACGGCTGATAATAAACCATTGAAGCTAAGCTCCTAAGTCATGTTTGGAGGCAAACTCTTTGAGAGTTAGGAATTTTGTACGTTGTTTATTGTTTGGAGGTGTTAAACCTTCCACATAGCCTGTACCAGGCTTAGCGCCTAACTTAGTCGTGAAACTCGGTCTGCAAAGTGAAAGGCAACGACAAATGTTCTTTTATCTCAATTTTGCTCATCTTTTGACTGTGCTACTCGTCCAAATTACTTTAATTAATGTTCCCTGTAAAATACTTCTGCCGTCAAAATTTATGGTATCACCTTCAAACCAGTTCAATGCGGTCGAATGTTGCCTGGCCGGAACTCGTCTTTCTGCCTCGGAGTCTAAACACGTTCCACGCGCGTTACGAATTTTGCTAAAATCACAAACCCTCGCTACGCGAGGCAAAAATTGGTTCATCAACTTTCTTTCTTGAATCACGATTTCAGAGCTAACTTGATTCACAAGGTTTGTTTCGGCCCAGTATCTCAATAGTTCTTTAAGAAAGGGGTCCTTTAGCTTTACCACTTCCTTAGTGTCACAAACACCCGGGGGGGCACTTGGGTATTTTTTTGGGTGGGTATGTGCCGCCCCGGACTCCAAATTGGCACCCCGTTCTAAAACAAATTTCCCCTAAAATTGATACCCCGTTTTAGAAATGGGCCAATTTTTTATACCCCGTTCTAGAATTCGTCCTAAAACTGATACCCCGTTCTAGAAATAGAAAATACGCCCGCCCTGCACGCTAACAGGGCGCAACAGTTTGCTTGTTAACGCATTGAATCGTATTTTTCAAAGCAACCTGTCCTTGAATAATTTCAAATGGCTGCTTACAAAACTGGAGCTTTCGTGCGTTCGAAATATTATACCCCGTTCTAGACAACGCCTCTGAAATGGATACCCCGTTCTAAATCAGGAGCTTCAAAATCACGACCCCGTTGGGCGGCACATATACGTATAGGTAATGTATGGGTGTACCCCCCCCCCGGACACAAACATTGGAGCTCATTGGGATTGCAACAAAAAATGACATCGCGACCGTGGTTTGTCAGTTTTAAGGCGAAGATAGGTTTCCATTTTCCACTGTTAGTCGTGACAAAGTCAGACTTTTCCAGCCAAGCTGGCTGTATTCAGAGATTTGTTAAAAGAGCAGCAGACTTGTCCAAATTCGTGCACAACATGAGACTCGCTATTTGCCTTGTCCCTGTACGGCGTTAATTCGCTATAACATTTGCCTTACCTTTAGGCTTTAGGCAGCGTGGCCAAGTGGTCAGCGCGTCGGACTCGTAATCCGGCGGTCCCGGGTTCGAGCCCCGCTCTGGCCACTTGCTCGGCCGCGCTTCCTCGCCTCCTGCCAGTTGGGGTTTTTAATCCTGTTATGTTGTATTTGAATTATTTGTTTCCAAGTATTTGAGTGGAGTGCCTGTAAACTAGCTGGATAGGCTAAGTGCACTTTCTACTATAAACAAGCCTTTGAACCTTTTCCGTAATATCGTCAAGATCGAACGCTTACTGTTTTAGGCGGCCAACTTGGTTTCAAGGGTAAGGGTCCTTTAAGGATGAGCTAAATTCCGTCATTGAGATAGAATGACAAGTAGCACTTCGCTGTAATTCTTTGACCGCCTTTTCAAACAAATGGAAACTTTTCCTTATTTAAATTTGTTGGCTTGCCCCTGTAACCATCTAGCTAATCGCTTTGTTAACTATACGTCCCCCTTAAAGTTAAACCATCCACCCCTTCCTTTTCCTTGTTTAATTGTTGAGAAACGAAACTATGAAAGTAGCTAAGCAAAGTCAAGCCTAAACTAAACTTCAGTTACTTCATGCAACTGTCAGTTTTATCCGTTGTTGTATGTGTAATTATGCAAATCTGTTTTTTTTCCTTTTGCTTTTGCTTTTTGTTTTGTTTTGTTTTTCTTGTTCAGTAATATGTTTACTTTTCTGTGCTGTAATAAAGATTTGATACTCATCCTTAGGCTAGACTTGGTACATTTACAACCAAGATGGCCGCCCCACGGGGGGTTGTACTCCAGATTTCAAGTGACGGGGATGATCGAATGGGGACAAAATTAAATCAAAACCCAAAAAAATCTCTGAACCAAAAATTAACTCCCAAAAAATCCCATGCAGAATTTCCGAGCATTAAAAATTTTCCAGAAAGCATTAAATGATATAACACGACAAATAAATTAGAAATTGAATATTTGTGTTTGTGGTTGGGGTTCGCGGGCACCACCACAAGTCTTCAGATTGTCATGAATGCCCAAAAACCCCTATTCATCAAGCCACCACATAAAATACTTGCCAAATTTTCCTACCCAAAAAATCCCAGAATCGAAAATTTCAAACCCAATAAAATCCTTCGATCATCCCTGCGCTTGAAATCCGGAGAACCCACCCCCACCCCCCACCCCTATGCCGGGGGCCACCCGTACGTTTAAGGTGCGTATCCTCGTTCCCGATGATCTTCCTAGAAAAGGACTGATTCTGACGGACTCCTAGGGGACTGTGAATAGTCTACCCTTAACTTTGCCACATTCTAACTTCCATTTCATACCAACTTTGTTTCACCTTTGGCGCGAATCAACAGTAATCAAAACAGATCGCGACTTTCAATAAAACACATTCTAAAAGACAGGTCATATTTCATATCATTCTGTTTCATTTTAAAGGTATCTGTCATGGACAACGACGAGGTTCATGAGGTACTTCATATTGGCGTCATCATTGCCATTTATCTTCTCCAAACTGGGCGCGTTCTCGCAGCCGTCGATTTGCTCAAGGAATGTTTGTTTCTTCTCAAAAGCAAGGCACTTGAAATTGAAAAGAAACCGTTTGCATTAATTCGCGATTGTATATACCTTTATTTAACAATTGGGTATATTCATGTAAAGGATCACACAAATGCGATGGAATCTGGCACAGAGCTCCTCGTTTCAGCTAGAAGTACTGGCAGAAGAGACTTGGAACTAAAGGTGACTTGTAGACTGGCCGAATTGCATATGCTTTGTGGTAAGTATCAAGAAGCAAAAAACCTTTTTTTGAAAGCACTCGGCGTCTTCAAAGAAACGGGTGAAAGGCAGGGTTTGATAACCTGCTACGGAAACCTAGGAAACGTACTTTGTTGCCTTGGTGAATGTGCGGAGGCAAAAGATTGTCACGAAAAAGCACTTGCGATTGCAAAGGAAATTGGCGACAGATTTAAAGACGCCACTTGTTACGGAAACTTGGGAAATGTGTATCGCCTTCTAGGTGAACATGGCAAAGCTAAATATTATTACGAAAGAGCACTTTCGTTGACCAGTAGATATGGCGACATGGAGAAAGAAGCCTCTATATTTCACTCGGGCCTAGGAAATGTGCTTCAGTCTCTTGGTGATAATGCCAAGGCTTATGAAAACCACGAAAAAGCACTTAAGATTGCGAAGAAAAGTTGCGACAGGATGGAAGAAGCTTTCTGTTATGGAAACCTGGGAAGGGCGTTTCATTCTCTTGGTAAGCATGGCAAGGCTGTAGAATACAACGAGAAAGCAGTTGCGATTACCAAAGAAATTGGTGACAGGAATGGAGAAGCATTTGCCTACATAAGTCTGGGACAAGTGTTGGAGTCTACGGGAGAACATTTCAAAGCAGAAGAATATCTCCAAAAAGCGCTTGTGGTCATAAAAGAGATGAGCTATGGAAAGAAACAAGCCACAGGGGTGTGTTACAATAATCTCGGAACCGTGTGTCATTCTCTAGGAAAATATGCCAAGGCTAAGGAATATTTCGAAAACAGTCTTCAGGTCGCTGAGGAAATAGACGACAGAAAAATGAAGTCCTCATGCTGTCAAAACTTAGGAGGTGTGCTTCATTCTCTTTGTGAATACGCCAAGTCACAAGAATACGCCGAAAGGGCACTTGCCATATCAAGTGAGCTTGGGGACAGAGAAGGAGAAGCACAAGTTTGTGGAATCCTGATGGCTGTGTTTCATTCCCTCGGTGAATGTGGCAAGGCTAAAGAATACCTCGAGAGGGCATTAAAGATCCAAAAAGAAATTGGTGACAGGGCAGGTGAGGTATCAAGCTACATAAACTTTGGAGAACTGTATCGGGGTACTGGTGAATATGCTACGGCTAAGGATCACTTGGAAAAAGCACTCGTGATAACAAACGAATTTGGTGGCTACGAAAAGGAAAAAAATGTCGCCTTTTGTCACGGAAACCTCGGAAAGGTGTTCATGTGTCTCGGCGAACCTACCAGAGCTAAAGAACATCATGAAAAGGCACTGGAAATCAGAAAAGAAATTGGTCTCAAACAGGGAGAAGCATCAGATTACGTGGGCCTTGGGGCGGTGTTTCAGATTCAGGGTAGATATACCGAGGCTAAGGAATATCTCGAAACGGCACTTGAGATCCAAAAGGAAACTGGCGAAAGAGAAGGAGAGGCGAAAGGTTTCGTAGAACTTGGAGGTGTCTTCATTTCTCTTGGCGAATATACCAAGGCTATAGAATGTCACGACAAAGCGCTTGCAATTGCAAAGGAGATTCGCCATAGGGCATTAGAAGCAAAAAGTTACGTACTACGTGGAAATGTTTTTGTTCTTGTCGGCGAATATGTTCAGGGAAAAAAATGTCTCGGACGGGCACTTGAGATCGCAAAAGAAACTGGCGACAAAGGAATGGAAGTATCGTGCTACGTGGAATTAGGTAAACTGTTTCAGTTTCTTCATGAATATTCCAAGGCTCAAGAAAACTTCGAAAAGACTCTAACGATGTCAAAACAAATGGGAGAACGAATAGTAGAAGCATCAAGTTACGGAAATCTTGGAACTGTGTTTCTATCCATCGGCGAAAATGCCAAGGCTAAACAATATTACAAGAAAGCACTTACCATGAGCAAAGAAACGGAATGCATCGAAAATGAGATGAAGACGCTTGGAAGCCTTGCAATGATAATGCTATTGGAAGGCAACATAGATGAAGCTAAATCGTCTATCCTGGTAAGCATTCACAAGTTTGAAAAAATACTAGGTTTAATGACAGATACGGCTGACCATCTAAAGATATCATTATTTGATGAGCACTTTCGTTTCTACCAGTTTCTTAGTTTACTGTTCTGCCGCACTCAAAATCCTGACCAAGCACTTTACACTGCAGAGCTTGGAAGAGCAAGAGCCCTAGCAGATTTAATGTCGGTTCAGTACTCCGTGACAAAACAAATATCAGGCAATCCACAGACGTGGAGGGGCATTGAAACCGTTATGAAGAATGAACGCAAGTGTACTTGTCTTTACATTTCGTATGCATTTCACTTCATTCTTTTGTGGGTTATTAAAGCAGACGAATCCATACGTTTGCGAATAATAGATGTTAATACCTGTTTCGTTGACAAAGTCTCTCTAACATCTGTGGATGAAATGTTTGGCATCGAAATCTTGAGGCAATTCCATACCTTATTGCAAGAGAAGTGTGAGGATCGGTCCTGGTTTTCGTCTTTTGTCAAGAAAGACAGCCTTGCTGCCGCCCGCCTTGCAGAAGAGGATGAAGACGAAAATCAGCAGCCCATTCCTACTCTTTCTGAGTGTTACAATATGATCATCGCCCCCGTGGCCGAATTCCTTAATGAGGCCGAAATTGTTATTGTTCCTGATCGCTACTTTTTCAAAGTTCCGTTTGCGGCGTTACAAGATGAAAATGGAAAGTATTTATCAGAATCTTTCAGGATCCGCATCGTTCCCTCGTTGACTACTCTCAAGCTCATTCATGACAGTCCAGCAGACTATCACAGCCAGACTGGTGTACTGATAGTGGGTGATCCTGATGTTGGTGAGGTGCAGTACAGAGGAGATGTTTATAAACCGCCAAGATTGCCTTTTGCAGAAATGGAGGCTGAGATGATTGCACAACTGCTGGGAGCTAAACCTTTAGTAGGAAAGCAAGCAACCAAGCGGGCTGTTCTTCAAAGCATCGATTCCGCTAGTCTTATACATTTTGCTGCCCATGGTAATGCCGAAAGAGGAGAAATTGCTCTTGCTCCTCCACCACTCGTTGAAAGGAAACTTCAATACCCCAGTGGACAAGGGGAAAATAGAACTCCAAATGAAGAAGACTATTTATTGACAATGGCAGACATCTCACAAGTTCGACTTCGAGCCAAACTGGTAGTTCTTAGCTGTTGCCACAGTGCGCGTGGACAAATCAAAGCCGAGGGAGTTGTTGGGATCGCTCGAGCGTTTTTAGGATCGGGTGCACGCTCAGTGTTGGTGGCACTGTGGGCCATAGAAGACAAAGCAACAGAGCAGCTCATGAGTCGTTTTTACGAGCACCTTCACCGTGGGGAAAGTGCCAGTGAATCTCTTCACCAGGCCATGAAGTGGATGAGAGAAAACGGCTTTTCGAAAGTGGAACAATGGGCTCCTTTCATGCTGATTGGAGATGACGTGTCTTTTGATTTTCAGACTTAATGCACCTATCAATGTAAATCCCGTGGGGGGGGGGGGGGGGGAGTGCGGGCAAGGGGCGGGGATTTGATGCCTGAGACTATCTCCCTGTCGGGCTTTTGATCGTGCGAAGCGACCCCGGGGTCGGGACATTTGACTTTGACCGACAGAAGCCTGGTATCAATTCAGAAGCGGTTACCGAGTCCGCCCCTCGAGGCTTTCTGAAAGTCACGCTGTTGGAGAACTGAAAGGTATAAAGTTTTCATTTGTTTTAATTGCCATAATTCGATACTTTAAACTGTCATCTAAACAGACGATGTCTATTTTGAACAAGTTTTTATCTTCAAGTTCCCATCTGATTGTAAAACTCGATTGAAATCGAATTCTACCATGAAAGTCAGAGGATTTTTTACGGGTCACTGATCCGATCTGTTCTGACATGTTGAGCAGATGTTATAAAGCATTTTACGTTTCATTAATATTATAGAGTGTTTTCACTCACGTGGCCAGCATCTATGCAAATTTATTGGAACAAAAGAGGGCGTTTGCATAAGAAAAGAGTTCAACTCCCAGAGGATTGGTTTGGGACACCAACATGGCCGCCGTGACGTCATGTGAAAACACTCTATAATAGCACGGTCAATCTTCCTGGAGTGATATTGTTGTTCAAAATAAGAGATGCTAGTGGAGAGAGGAAATACTTAATTACAGCGAGTAAAACGGAGCTTCCGTTAACCTTAAATAAAAGTAGTAAGAACGTACTTTTGAAATGTTCTTTTATTCGTTTTATATAGTATTATAGAATTCTTTGTTTAGATTTTTTCCTCTGGGGTGGGGGCTTTTTTGACACTTTTGATTAACCTTTCGTTTCCCACCCGGGGGAATTTGATCAAAAAAATTTAAAATTTGTCAAATCCCCACCCCTTGCCCGCACTCCCCCCCCCCCCCCCCCCACAGGTTTACATTGATTGGTACATAAAAGGCACAATGAAAATTACTTGAAAGCGCTTATAACGAAACAATCTGCAAAACGGCTTTCAGGAAAACGCTGTTATCAATGCTATATTTTTCAAGACTTAGATTCAAGGAGAACCTGTCCAGATACCGCTTCTTCCTAGAAATAGGAACAATTCTAGAAGAGGTTGGAGTTCTTAATTCCGAGTGGAGTAGTTTCCTCCGCCTTTTTCACCTGGAGCAGTAGGAGTGAGTCTGATGTCTATGCGATCTACTGGTTTGCGAAGTAAACGCAATTCCCTGGATTGAATTAAGGTTTACACAAACTTACTTCAGTGTAACTGTCTGGTGCCTATCTTGGAAGCTATTACTCCCTTCGAATTCTAAGTATCTCTTGATCAGACATTAATTTTTTTCAAAATTCCTTTTATCGTCGAGATGATGATGAAATTTAAGTTAAAACCAGGAAAATCTGTGACCTTTTGAGCCAATGCTATCGAACTTCAGGTGTTTTAGCAAGAAAAGGTCACAAAAAGAGTTAAGGACCCAATCACCAGCAGTCCAGGGGCACAAACTATTACAAAACTAAAAGTGATTTTATGTGCCATCACATACAGCTGCGGTACTTACTTCTTTGGCCAAAAATGATTTATGAGTACTACCGCATAACTTGTGTGATGTATAAATGAGCGAAGTTTGTGTGTTCTCATGGTCATATTTTCCAAGGAATAATGGCTATTTTTAGGGTAAAATGTTAATTTTGACCATGCCTAAGTGTTTGGTACTATTTCTTTGAATTGATATTTTGATATTTGGAACTTGAGGAGACCTAATTAACAAAAGCCATATAGTTTTCTTTAGGCCTCTTTATTTGTGTGGCAAATAAATAAAATACAAATTCGAAGTAAAAGGTATACCTCATGGCACCCTACCATAATATAGTTCAAAATCACTTAAACATCTCGAGCATGTTAAGGCATGGCTTGAGGCTAATTTGTATAAAATCTAATAATGATCATAACTTTGTGAAAATTTATCAGAACCTTCCAAAATTCGGCAACCTCGGGAAAATCGGTAACCTAATTTTTCTCTAGCATAAGAAATCAGATATCTGTGTCACGTGACCACTTATGGTCGAGTCCAGGAAAGAAAAGAAAACTAAAAATGGGGTGGCGAGATGCCCCACATTATATACTAAATACAGTAATTATGTTATTGTATCATCATTTCTCACTTGAATCTGGCCGGAATGGTTGACTCACGTTTGTAGTTAATTAGTAACTAAGCAAAATAGGTCACGTGACACTTTTCACCTGTTAATATCTTTTTAAGAAATTAAAATTCTCTCCGTTCTGGCCACGGAAAAAATTCGTACGGTAAGACAAACATTTACACATGGTTCAAACTTAGTTATAATCAACCATTCCTACCCCATTTTGAATTTCTTTTTGAATATCATTATGACGTCACGTTTCACGTGACTACATCACTTCAACCCCAATTAATTCAACGCCTCGAAAGAAAGTTTCTCGAAAGTTTTTTGCAACTTTTAGAATTAAAATGCATGGCCGTAGAATAAAAACAGCTTTATCTTCGCGGGGGGGTCGAGACCAAAAATTGAGCAGTGCCTTAACATGCTTGAGATAGCATTGTTAAACGTATTTTAGTATTTAAACGGTAGATATAGGCATATTTTTATCCCCGAAAAATTTTTCATCTGTTCGGATTTCCTAGCTGAAATTCTAGTGATCCGAAAATTATGGGGATCAAAATTACCTTTTCGAAAATTTAATCCAGAAAAAAGGCTCCCGAAAATTCTAGGTGACCTTTTTTAGGGTAAAAATCCGTTAAAAATAGGCAATTAGATGTTCGAAAATCCTAGGAGAGGTAGGCAAGCAAGAAATTCAACAAAAGAACTTCAGAAAATTCTAGATCTCAAATCGTCTTACGAACAGATAGTTTTCAGAAAATTGACATTGGGTGCCCCTGACACCTGTCTCTAAAGTGTTTTAACTTATATGACCCACTCCTCTGAGTTTCCTTATTTTGAATGGTTTTCGACTGTCCTGGTCTTTTTCACTTTCACAATTATCTGTAGTTAAACATTTGTCACGTTCACTTAATTGTTAATTGTTCTTTTTTTAATGGGAACCTTAGGCAACTCTGACGGAGCCACCGGCGAAAACGTCATTATTTCCTTCATTGTGAATTTTCCAAATCGCCCAATTTTTCAAGTACTGTTTAAAAATCGCGCAGGAGTGTATTATCAAGATTAAAAACTCGATGCGAAACCGAGATTTTTCAACCTGGTAAGGGACGGACCATTAGAAAAGTTATTTGGGAGGGGGGTGGAATTTTCGAGCCGCAGAAATTTTTTTGAAGTTTCTCCGTGTCTATGAGACATAAAGACACTCATTAAACAGTAATTTTGAGTTTTTGAAGAGTAGAGAATTGTCCTGAAGTTGAACTCTTAGAGCATGGTTTCCTATTACAGGAAAGGTTATTGAAAATTACACAATACTCCAAACAAGTGAAGCTGCTCTCAGGCTATGGCTTTCGGATACCAAAGTAAGTAATGAATTTTATTTTCAGTTTTCAGCTGCCATTGCCATTTCAGTGGCACCGACAGTGCACCGATACGGAAATATTGTACCGGGGAGTCTCTAGCTTCGCTCTTAAATAATTTGTTTCACTGAACACCCTCTAGGAAGTTTAGCCTTGTGACCAAAATTTAAACTTGGTAGGCCTGCCTGGCTAGGCATAATAATATTATAACACACCACCAACTAAAGAAGGTCTGATATGCATACTTATTGTTTTCAGTGATACACTTCTTTTAAAAATAAGGATGATTAAGTAAAAAGTGAAACAAAACCAAGTTTAGCAACTTCCGCTTCAGGAACGATGTCGAAGGGTCATGTGACGGAATAACCGAATCCTTTTGTAGAGACTTTCAACAATCATGGATTATTTGAAATTGTGTCGGCCGAATACTGTAACGTGTGTCGCGCTTGGTAAGAACAAACAATAACACTTCGTCTTCTACTGATTAGTGTTGACTAGGGATTAAAGGAACAGGACTTTATCTTTTGGTATGGAGACAGGAGATACCCTTAGAAGTAACAGCCTTGCTCCACCGTAGTAGATGATTGCATTATTACGGACCTTGATCCGACGACGGCGACGGCAACGATAACGTCACAGAAGCAATAGGTTTAATAACCAAAACAACAATTTTGCACGTGCATCACGCTTTTTTGTACTTTCTTTGCCGTCACTGCACGACTACGACGTAAAAAATGCCTAATTTCGCGTTGTACAGAGGAAGTACACAAGCGACTACGAAATTTCCTTCCTCTTTCTGAACTTGGATATGGTTCTTAGGAATTCAACCTTAGAAGGGTTCACCTACTTTTTTTGACAAAGTTGACGACTTGCAGTACTCGCGATGAAGATTGAAAGAAGGCGAATTCACTTTTTCAGCGACGTTTTCTCTGTCGTCGCCACTGATAAGGGTGACGAATAGTCTTTGCGAGCATTCGCGAGCATGCCGAGCACTGCCATTTTTTTGCGAGCACGAGCAGAAATAAAAAATTTGCTTTGTGAGCTTGCGAGCAACGCAAAAATTTGGGGAGCACGAGCAAGCGAGCACTCTTTCAAATTTTGCGAGCAAATCGAGCAAAGGTAAAATTTTGCGAGCAGTTAAAACTTTTAATGGACCATTCATCACCCCTACTGACCATTGGATCTTAAGGTCCCTATTACTGTTATGGGAGACAGTAAGCATGAACTTAGCACAATAAACATGTTGTACTCCCTAAAAAAAAATTGTCATGTTACCCCTCTACCTCCCCATAACGGCCACCTCTCCACTACGAGCACTTTCCTCTGCCCCCAAGGTGGTCGTTATGGAGAGGTTTGACTGTATTTCGTTTCATTTAGCGGGATTTTATTTACCACTAAGTATCACTAAGTAGACACATGGTTAAGGATATACACAGGGATGTATAAATAATAAGTTACCATGTTTTCATTGCTGTAAAACAATTAACAAAAAAATGTTTCTCCCTCGAGCGAAATTATGTGAATGCTGCAGTTTCAGTTTTCATACACTTAGAATCAAAATAATTTTCTTATGTATTTAGTAAATTAACAGTGTGCCTTATTTACTTCAGTGATTAAACGTCGCCCTCGAATGAACGCCGCACCTAATCGGAAGATTGCGGCGTTTATTCGAGGATTATAGGAATAAAACGAGTCGCATTACTCGGTCAGTGTGATGATGACGTCATGACCCAGGCGATTACGACTCTATCTCAGCAAAAAAGCGAGTCAGTGAACCAGTGATGTCATATTTATTCAAACACTCTTAAATTAATGTCCAATGAGTATTTTTACATCTGATAAAGACACTGCTAAACTGTACGCCTCCAAAATCGCCCCAAATCTAAATATTAGTGCATGCAAGAATGAGAATGAGATCTAAATCAGGGATTTTTAAGCCGTTCAAAAATTGAAAGCTCGCAGTCGTATACAACGTATCAGGTTCAAGTTTATAAGACCTATAAAATCCTTTGTCAAGAGTCTACTAGATAATTACCTTTCTCCTCAACCAAAAAGCTTTGGAAAAATGAAACTGGATTGGCTACAGTTGAAATTAAAGAATAGGTATATTACGGATGTTTCAAGGGTACTGTCCAATAAAAGATTACTCTCGTGCGATAGAATATGGAAGAGAAGTTCTGGTCTCAGCCAGAAGGCGTGGCAACAGAAATGTAAAACGAAGGGTCACCTTTAGCTTTATACCGGCCAAATTGCATCATTGCAAAGGCACATACCAAAAAGCAAAAGAGCTTTACTCTAAAGCGCTCAGCTTTATGGTGGATGCTGGTGAAAAGGCCCTGGAACTTAGTTGTTACGGAATCTTAAGGACTTTGCATTGGTCAATGGGGAAATATTCCTAGGCGAAAGAGTATTTTGAAAAGCACTTAGCTATAGAAATCGGCGACCCGAACAAATAATCTTGGTGCTACACAGAGCTCGGAAAATTGGTTCACTTTCTTGGTGAATACGCTATAGCTAAATTCTACCAGGAAAAAGCACAGGCGATTACAAAAGAAATTGGTGACAGACAGAATGAAGGCTTGTGCTATCAATCAATCTGGGGACTGTGTTTCAGCCTCTTAGTAAATATACAACAGCTAAAGAACACTTTGTAAACGCAATTGCGATTGCAAAAGAAATCGTTGATAGGGAAAATGAGGGCTCTTGCCTCGTGAAATTTGGAACTTTCTTTCATTCTGTTGGTGATTATTCCAAAGCTAAAGAATATCTGAAAACAGCAATCGCGATCACGGTAGAAATCGGTGACAACAAAAATGAGGCCTTGTATCACAGACAACTTGGACGGGTGGGGATTTTCTCTCCACCTTCGATTAGACGGAACATGCCAAGGCAAAGGAATGTCACGAAAAAGCACTTTCAATCACAAAAGAATTGAGCGATAAGAAAAGTCAGCCAGCGTTATATACCAACCTGGAACGGTTGGGGAAAATGTAAAAATTGAAGATTCTTAGGACAAAGTACATGCTATCATAAAAGAGCTGGGCGACATAAGAACTGAAGCCACTTGTAACGTCGAATTGGGAAATATGTGTCGTTCTGTTTGTCAATATGCCAAGGCTAAAATATATTATGAAAAAGCACTTGAGATCGCAACGGAGATTGGCCACAGGGAGAATGATATCTGGTGTAACACAAATCTTGGAACTGTATTGCAGCCTGTCGGCGAGCTTGCCAAGGCTATATATTGAATATCAAGAGCAAGCACTTACGATCGCAAAGGAAACTGGTGACACGAACAAAGAAGCCATGCAGTAGAAGAGCTAGGAAAAGTGTTCGAGTCTTCGGGTGATTATGTTTGAGCCAGAGATTATCATGAAAAGCACTTGCAATTACTCACGACATTGGCGACAGAGAAAGCGAGGCCTTATGTCACTACAGTTTAGGAACTATGTTTTATTCTTTCGGCAAATTTGCTAAAGCAAGGAATGTCTCGAAAAAAAAAACCTTTTCGAAGTGAAAATTTGTATAAATCAAGATATTAGGAACTCAGAAGGATAGGTTGCTTATCTTATGATTTATTTTCTTAAGTACACAGTCAGCCGGTAAAAAAACGTTTTCTGTGAGACTCTCATATTAAAATCAAGTATTACTTCCTATTGAGGCTATAGACTATTCTCGAATATTTCAAAAAAACTGACACCTGACGTCCCCTAAATTTCTTTTTTTAAAAAACGTTTTATTGAGATGATTAACCTTTTAATATAAAGCTCCAATAACAACATACAAATTCTCCAGATCTATCTCCATACATTTTATATTTCCTTAAAGAAATAGTTGGAGTTAAGAAAATGTGGTCAGATATCAAATCATTTTTACCATGGCCACCATACTTTATTAGTTCTTGTAACCTTTTTACTTGATTATTTAACAATTAGTCGCCGAAGGCGACGTGAATATCGGCGAATAGTCACCGAGACGAAGTCGAGGTGACTATTCGCCAATATTCACGTCGCCTGAGGCGACTAATTGTTTTAGTATAATCACATTGATGATTATTCGAGAACATAAAATCATTGATCAATTTCCGACGCCGAAACATCAAAAAATCTGGCTGCCATTTTGAAAACTGCTAGCCTTCAATGCTATAATCACCGCGCGGTGATTATGGCGGGATAGTGCGAAGCTCCTAGCCAATCACAGCGCTCTATTTTCGATAGTCATCGATGTAATTATACTAAATGTATATATATTTATACTTGTATTCTAAGTATTGTTATTGTTAAGAGAAATTTTGTGATAGTCACTCTAGGGAGCCATTGACCCCTTCATACTGTATGATAAGCTACTGGTATTATTGATTTTAAAGCTAAGAGCATTAAGTATATCTGTATTGATCCCTGGCTTATTTAATACGTGTTAGTATAATTACATTGATGACTATCGAAAATAGAGCGCTGTGATTGGCTAGGAGCTTCGCTCTATCCCGCTATAATCACCGCGCGGTGATTATAGCATTGAAGGCTAGCAGTTTTCAAAATGGCAGCCATATTTTTTGATGTTTCGGGGTCGGAAATTGATCAATAATTTTATTTTCTCGAATAATCATCAATGTAATTATACTAAAACAATTAGTCGCCTCAGGCGACGTGAATATTGGCGAATAGTCACCTCGACTTTGTCTCGGTGACTATTCGCCGATATTCACGTCGCCTTCGGCGACTAATTGTTAAATATTATAAATTCAAATTCAGCTTAGCTGCATGTCATTTAAGTATCATCTAGTGTTAAACTTTAATTGTGTAGTGCATCTATAAACACACAACTTTCAAATAAGAGTCTACGGTCTTTCAAAATTTTTCACAGCGAGAGATCAGTAATAATAGAAGAACTGACTCAAGCGATAATAAGCCTTCTTCAGTCGCTTGTCTTTTTTTTGGCTGAATTATTATGCAGGGGCAATACATTTTAGAAGCAACAATATTTACCTTTTAGATGTGATCAATAATTTATATGAACATTTGTTGCAGAGACTCCTTCAGGTTCATGTCATTATTGTCATTCTGTCGCCTTGCTTTCATAATTAATTGTAAAATGTTTTTTTAAAATATGTTTATGTATGTCTTACGTTCCTAATGCATATCGTGCGTCAGTTTCTTCAACACGCTTTGAAACGAATGCAAGTTCAATATCATAGAGATAACGCTTTTCAAAAATATCGCGTTGAGTAAAAGTCAGCGGATTATTCACAAAGACTTCAACAAGGCTAACAGACAACCGTAATGATGGGCGTATAAAGAAGCAATTCCCTGGCTGAATTTGATTAGCCTGTCATAGCCGATTGCATTCGATCCGCGACGAGGCCACGATTAAATTCTTAACTGATACTTTCAAGAGCGATCAATCACAGATATTTTTCAAAATCTATGGCAGCTGCTTACGCAACGGATGGTTCATTCTGGGTCCAAGACCACAAAGATACAATATTGTCTGGTGCATCTTTCTATTTGCAACGACTTCAGGAAACTAGACAAGACTAAACACAAAATTGTATTTTTCACCACATGAAGACTTTAGCTGCAAACTGTAGGACATTTGCCCTTATGTAAGAAGACATTCAAAATATGATTATCGTCACTACCTTTCGCCGGATTTGAAAGGGAATACACTGGAACGCATGATTGGACGAATGTGATATCAAGCCGTTCAATGGCAGAGGTTAGCAACATAACAATCTGCGACCAAACTCTAGAAATAACATTCTGGGTCCTTAACTTAACCATAGGTGCTGTCACCCTTTCTGGAAATATTATAGTTTTTGTCGCCATAGTAACGAACTCAAGTCTCCGTCAATATCCGTTAAATCAATTTCTTGCCTCATTAGCTGTCAGCGACATCATCATGGGCGCTTGTGTCAGTCCCAGTTACTCTTTGTTTTGCCTTGGGTGTCTGGATTACCCGCTGAGCAAATACTGCCGGCTCATGGAGGGTCCAAAAGACATTGCTCTAAGCTCCAGTAGCCTTAATTTACTTGTTATTTCATGTGATCGCTACTTAGCAGTTTACTGGCCTCTTCGGTACCAGACAATCATGACTTCTCGGAGAGTTGTCTTACTTTTTTTTCTCTCATGGGGGGTGTCCTTGACAGTTGCTGGAATCCGCCACGTTTGGATGCACACGAAGCAAGGAGCTGAATTAGATCAGATCGACAGCGTCTACAACGTATTGCTTATCACCTTGTTTGTTGTTATCCCTTGCATAATTATTACTATAATCAATATAAAAATCACGCTGGCCATCAGAAAACAAGTACAGCGTATGCAGGATATTGCTCTTGAAATTGTGCATGCCCAAAATGAGACCGAGGCTAATGGCCCGGATGAAAGTCAACTTGAGGCGCTTCGAAACCGAAAAGGAACTTTTGCTTGCGTTTTAGTCGTAATGGTGTTTGTAGTATCCTGGATTCCACGGGTAATTTTTAACTTTCAGTACCACACAAAAGGTAATCTTACTGCGGTAAACACGCTAGTCCAGAAACTTTCAATGTTTTTCTTAATAGCACAGTCATCCGTAAATCCATTTATTTATTCTTTCTATCGAGCTGATTTCCAAAGGGCTATTGCTAAGATTTTAAAATGTAATAGCCACTGAGAAACGTGCTCTACACTCTAAGACTGTGTTGGTCTCCACGGAAAATAAGAAACTGCAAGCGATTTCACCACAACTAAGAAAGCCAGGAGCTGAGCCGGCTCAAGAATGGAGATTGCTAAAGGTACCAATTTTTTTCCATTTTCTGGGAGTGGCCCAAACGTACCCCACTGAAAATGAACCAAGAGTCAGTCAAATTGCCGAAGGCTAGCAGGCATTTTTGCGCGAGTTTGTTGAAAAAATTGGGATGAGAGCGAAAAAAGGGAAGAAAGGGGTGGAATAAGAAAGAAAAGAAAACATTTCTCCCGTGCTCTCCCTTCTTGCCTGCTTCGCTCTCGTGCCAACTTTAATTCTCAACAAGGTCGCACGGAAACGCCTATTACGCAGCTTAGATGAAGACTTAAAGTCTAAAAAGTATAAATTATTGTCAAAAAGACAACTGGAAGGACTGATCAAACAACGTGAAAAGACTGTAGTTTCGATATTTTGACTGGCCAATAGCAGTCTTCATAAGGTTTATTAGGAAGATCACGGAATTACAGAAATATATATCTGCAGCGAGTTCTACAATGGACGGAAGGGACCTAGTATGGTGTTTCTACTTAAAAAAAAGATGTATATCAACTTCGACCGACCGCGATCTTTTTTGATTTTTTAAGTTTCAGCACTGAGATTAATCGTACTTAGTTTTTTGCAGTGGTCTTTCACCTCAACTTTTCATCACTTAAAGACACGTCTTTGGAAGAAGTTACGAAAACAAGTCGGTGTTTCTTGTGTTTAATCAGTTTTTGTTGTTTTTGTTGTTTCCTTTAAGGTCGCCTTAAATCAACGTATGCAGCTTGCAAGTTATAGAGCTTTAAACGTTATTTATGGGTCTGCTGTTATCGCATGATTATATTGTTGGTATCTTAATAAAGCGCAAATGACGATTCCCCTCATTCAATAGGCCCTTGGCCGATAAATTCATTTAAAATTCTCCGCTCTGTCCATAGCCATATGGGTTGGCCGAATGCCAGAAGAGTGTTATTTCAGGGAGAGATAGTGTTCTAAAAATAAATCATATCGACCCCCATAGATAGGGTTAAAAGTTTTGAGGTTATGAATTAGGGTACACGCAGCAGAGAGAGTTTTCAATCACATTTAAGTTCTACGGACGGACATGACAGTAAAACCCTATTTTTCTGAAGATACAAGAACAGTAAATGACAAGTAAAGGAATAGCTTGATCACGTGGTACAACTGACAATTGTCGTTTGCCGTAAACATGATTCTAAGGCTGCGTTCACACGGCACTGGACAAACTTTTGACTAAAAAATTGCCCAGATACTTCGTTCACATTGAGCCGTTCAATATTTTTGCTCTGTTCACACGGAACTGACGAACCAGTTGGCGCCTCCCAACTCAGCTGCCAACTGGTTCGCCAACCACGCCTTAGCGTACAGAAATTAAGGCAGTAGGGTTGATTTCCACTGACTGGTTTTTGGCTAAGCACGTTAACGCTCGTAGATTATAAGCTATTATACTTGGCTTCACACTAAAAGCTAAGTTGATTTCAAGTAAGCACTTGATTAAAGTGCGCTTAGAAATCTTAAGGTGGCTCGACTGGATTTTTTTAGGGGGGGGATACCTCCCAAGTTTGAGCATTAACTACTTCGGCATGAGTAAAGATATGGGAAAAAGGTTAACATACTACTCAATTTTTTAAGCAAGGACCAGCTTATAAAAAAGAAGGACCGGATCCTAATAGAGGATCTAATCAGCAATAAGTGAAAATATAAGTAAAAAAAGCAAGGCTGATTTTACAGTCGGGAATATATTATCTTTTAACCAATATTTCGGAAGGTACGGCCTTCCTTCTTCAGGGTCTTACATATAATGAGACGTTACAATTTGAAAATAAGAAACAGCGTGCAATATGATACTATGATAGCAAGTGAACGTTGAAAACAAAAACCGTTGAAGTAGTGATGGAAAGAAATTTGAAATAGAAAAATAGAAAAATAAATGATAACAAAGAGAAGAAATAAAGCCGTATTACATTTCATCTTTCTTATTTATAACTAAATGTTCAAGAGTTTTACCTCTCTCGATGAGGTACGCCTCTATTGGTTAAAAGATAATATATTCCCGACTGTAAAAACAGCCTTGCTTTTTTTACTTAACATACTACTGTATTATTTAAAGATGAAAATTTTCTATGATCTGGGTTTTATTGCAATTGGAGTCGCCATGGCAACGACGCCATTAAGTTTTTTATTTATCTTTGTGTTTCTCTGTACTAGGAGGTTTTTTATTTAAGAAATCTCTTAAGTGAGTATTTACCTTCCGTAATTGTCTCAATTATGGCAAAGTTTGAAGAGGAGGACATGGGGGTTTACGGTATTGCGGTATTGAGCTTTTTTTCAAGCGGTATTTCGGTAATTTTGATTTTAATGTGCGGTATTGTGGTATCATCCAGTCCTGTGGTATGCGGTTTTTCACGGCCTTCTGGCTAACGGTATTCGGCGAAAGAAAATCCTTCACAGTATTGCGGTACTGTTCATTTGGCCTCTCCTGTCTAATGTAGGCCAATATTTGGAAGAATTTAGACTTAACGGTAAATGAATACACAATTTGTGACAGTTACTCTATGATAAAATTGGTAGGACATCCAACGACCTGGCTTTTCGATGGTTGTACCGATCAATTCGAGATCTTCTCACGTTTTCTCGCGAAGGCTGAGGTTGATTTCTGGTGTATACATGCTTGAGATAAAAAACACGCCAGATGGATACAACGTTAATTAAGTAAGCGCCACCGATCAAAAATGCGGTATCGGTATTTCGTCCATTTTCGACACGGTGTTTCGGTATTTGCCAATTTCTCGTACGGTATTGCGGTATTGGGAACTCCCCCCCTCCCCAATGTCCCCTCTTTGAACAAATTCTATGGGGGCGTTTTGAAAATATTTTGAAACAAAGTTTTAAGAATCATAAAAGCAGTGAAATGGCATGCTATCCGCACAATTAGCTAATATTTTAAGCAAATGATAAGCTTTGGAAACGCGGCTTCATCTAGTAGTGGTTTGATTGCATTGAAAACTGCGTACAAAAAAAGGAGGTAATTGCTCTGGGCGATCGCGAGTTAGAAGAATTTTATTAACCTGCATTCAGCTGCTTTTATTAGCGGAGCTCAACGCGCGCGTGGGCGGAGCCCCATAGCTTAGTAAATCTACCCATCCCAGAAAATTTGGTAATCATGTGACCGTACACCGACCGCCCGCCCACCGTCCGTCCGCACCACCACAGGACAACCAATGTTTACTTTCACACTTTCTAACTACTTTGGGAGCCCAGGAGGAAACTGATTGCACATCAATGTATCAATTGACAGCTGTCAAAACAAGGTATCCGCTGACCAGTATCACCTGACCGTATCGCGGGCTCAGGTGTCGACCCGTAGAGGTCAAGTACTTTTTTGAAGTTATCCGCTGACAAGTCACTGGTTTTCAAATGATCGCAGGCTCAAGTTTATTATTTTTTTAAATTTATATGAAATGTACTGTGTTTTATATCATGATGGCCCCGCACTATTAAGAGTTTGATTTCAAACCAACCATGGACCCGAAAATTCAGCAAGTTATTTAAAAATACAGGCGGGGAAGACCTTTTCTTACTTAGGTCACGCGTTGGTCACGCTCTACGCTCAATTTTTATGCTCTGATTGGTCAAAATTTGACAGGTGAGTTCATGCGGAAAATTTATGCAGCATCTTGAAACTTGTTTACTTTGACAGCTGAAGCTGACAGAGTTTTGTGTCAACTTGTGATGTTCTTAACTGTCTTTTTCCACTGGATGTACAAAATGAAACACAGCTGCTAACAAGTCTGTTATTCATGGCTAGTTTGTTCATTGGTTTTTTGGTTGAGAGATGCGTCGCTTGTCAAAGTTGGAAATCCGATTTCGGATGGCATCGTTTTCATTTTTCACCTTGCTTGATGCGTATTAAAGAGGATTCAAAATTCTCAAGCGATTCTCGCGTTACTTGATAGCTTTCAGGAGCTGCATCTCGAATGGTAAGCCTGGGTAATGATTGCATTTGATGTTTGTTTTTT
Organism: Porites divaricata; assembly: GCA_038088405.1. Lineage (NCBI taxonomy): Eukaryota > Metazoa > Cnidaria > Anthozoa > Scleractinia > Poritidae > Porites > Porites divaricata. Next base: position 12,759,861 of record JBBMOI010000009.1, read on the forward strand.
TATAGAGTGTTTTCATTCACGTGGCCAGCATCTATGCAAATTTATTGGAACAAAAGAAAGTGTTTGCATTAGAAAAGAGTTCAACTCCCAGAGGATTGGTTTGGGACACCAACATGGCCGCCGTTTCATTGTTTTGGGACACCAATATGGCCGCCGTGACGTCATGTGAAAACACTCTATATCTAATTTCATGTAGTCGAGCACAATTTATGCGGCAAGTTTATGCACGTTTGTAAGATTTGAGACAATGAACCGACCTAATATCAGGTTTGATATAAGCTTACAGAAGATATATAGATATATTTAGATATATTTTCTCACCGCAAATAGAAAGAAAACGTTCCGAAGAATATTTAGTTATAAATTTGGCTGAATTTCCCCTTAAGTTAACTGATTTGTGGATTACATTTTTATTGTTTGATTTAAATAATAAATTTATTAATGAGAGCTTCGCTTTTAGCCCTGGCTAAATCTATATATTACAGTTTTTGCACGTAATTTGGTCCATGCCTACAAATTTGGCATTATTCAAAAAACCGCTCGATATAGTGTGAGGGAGTGTGAGCCTTGGTCAGCGGTTAGACACTTTTTACTCATGCTCACTTCTGCTAGCTCGACAAAATGGCGGGAAATTTTTCTGTTATCTTGTTGTCGGAGTCATGTTTTGGTTGAGTTTTGGCTAAATTATCCTTGGAATCATGCCTTCTCAAGCAAGTAGCAGTGATTCAAACGATCTTGCTTCGAAATATAGTCATTTGTTGCAGCCGATCCGCGATCTGACCAAGAACTGGGATATCGATGTCGCCGCGCAGTTGGAAGAGTACTTGGCCGAGGTTAGGATTAATTAGTGTATTAAAGCTTAAAGAAAACCAATACAAAGGCAAAATTTGAAAACCCATGTATCTCCAATGTCCATTGCTTTAGTTCTAGCAAGTAGCCAAAGTATAATCTGCTATAAGTCTGACCGTCAACAAAGGGTTTTTCTAATTATGTATTTCTATCACTTTGAGTCTAGTTCATCCACTGTTCAATTCAAAAGTTAGTTCTAGATCGAACCAGAAGCGTATAAATCTGATCTTGTAAATTTATAATATAGTTCTTAAGCAAAGAAGTGTTTTGTATACAGCTCTTTCGAATGTTTACAATTTAGGATTCATCCACGTTTACAGACTCTAAAGTTGTAAGTAACAACCTTGACATACAGCAAAATAAGCAGTACCACTGGACAATTGTACTGCTCAGTAGTAGCCTTCATTTGAATGACAAAACGTAGCAGATTTCATCCATGGACTTACAAGTTAAAACCACCTTGTTCAACATAACAAACAGTACTACAGGAAAGTACTGCTCTGTTGCTTTCTTTTGAAATTCCACACTTAAGGTTATGTTAGACGGGACAATTCATAGCAATGATTTTTAGTGCAACACAGCGTTGCAGTGCTGGAACAATGTTCTAACCACTTGAAATAATGTTGCAACAATTTTGCAACACTGTGTTGTGCTAAAAATCACCATTGCGAATCGTCTCCTGTAACATTGCCTGCGTGCAGATGATAACTAAACTCTAATTAGTACCGTCTGCGAAGCAGTGCAGAGATCCTTGTCTTGGACCCCCAACGGACTCAACGAATTAACGGAAGTGCGTTTTGAATTTTCCTTCAACCTGATTGGTGATCATGACAAACAAAACAAATATCTTTTTTAACTGGCCAATCGTGGTGCATACTCAAATCTGGGTACACAGCTGGAAGTCCAGAACAAGGATTTCGGTGCTGTTTCGCAGATGGAGTTAAGCAGAGTTTAATTTTGTCTGTGCGCAGGGTACTGTAACATCACCTTCAAGGATTTCATCCACAGACTCAATACTTAGGATCACCAAGTGTAAACCATTACAAAAAGTAGGACTGTTCAATAATGGAAACTGCTGGTCATTTTCATTCAATCTCGTTTCAATACAAACTCAAGCAGTGAAATTGCACAAAAATTTTGATCACTTCAAGTATAGTTTGTACACGAACATGAAAACATTTTGGTTGAATACTCTTTGTTCTTTAAGTTAAGTGCATGAAACTATTATAAATGGATTGAAAAAAATTGTATAGAAACAACAAGAAACCACGGTAACAAATTCAAAGATTTCATCTGCAGACGTGATCGTACAAGCTATTGTCCATGTTGATGTTGCAATTTGGAATAGATTGAGAGGGACCCTGTTGTAATGACAACTAGATCCCACTGCCTCCAATTAAGTATTCCAAATGTGATGTGTCTGATGTTGTTTCAGATTGAAAGGATCAAAATATCCTTTGATGGAGGCAAGACTAGGATGAATTTTGCAGAAGCAGCTCTTCTTATCCAAGGTTCTGCTTGTATCTACAGCAAGAAGGTATAATACATCTTAGTCAGAAAATTTTACAACAATTAACATGCATGCATTTTTGAATTCTTCATTCTGATATTGTAAGAATTATCCAGGTTTTTGTCCAACTTTCGTAAATACATGTACATGTATTATGAGTACATGTATTATGAACATGTTCCACTTGTGAATGTGTGAGCTCAGTACTGAAATATTTTACTGTTGGGTGACATGAAAGAGTATCTCTTTTGGAACCTAATATAAATTACTAGGATCATGTA